>JAVIWB010000871.1:0-182446 GCA_031893035.1 Dermolepida albohirtum | reverse complement strand
ATGCACCGCTTCGTTCATTACGCTATTGAAAAATCATTTTGACCCGCAATTTTGAGACTCAAATAATAATTCTAACCCCGAAACTGACTAAAGTGCTACAAATCACAGAGCATATAGTTCTGGCGCACCTCGTTTTGTATTCAACGTTCAATAACGATACGTAAAAATGCAGGAAAAGTATTTCATATTTCGACAACTAGGTTGCCATCGATGTAGATGAAGTTGGTGCGTATTTGGTCCTCCCGTAAAGTGTTTCGCGTTTTAGTTCGCGGAATTTTCTGTGTAAGTTTTACTGCAGATTCAGGTGCGACATTGTAATTAGTTCCTGGTGATGATGACAACTTAGTTGTCGCAATACGTTTACAGAGTATGGAGGTTGATGTGGTAAAGGGTTTTTACCTTTTTTTTTTGATTAATTCTATGTACACAGTGTCCAACAAAATTTATTTTCACAATTTAAAAATTTAAAACCTCTTTTTCGATTCCTCAGACCACATACGTTATTATATAGTTCATTCACCTTTCGAAAATCTTACTCGTCACATTTATTAGATTCTACATGTTCTGTAGACTCTGTAAAACGATAATTACGAGCTCGTCAATTAACCAATTCTTTTAATCCACCTACTTCACAATTACAACGTCAGTTTAATAATCGTTTATTCAATTGATTTTTATTGAATGATTTGTGTGTATAAGATGTACTTGTATTGATGTTACCCGCCCAATCTGGGTTTTTAACTTTTCGCGATCTAAATCTAGAAATGGTGTCATTTTGTTATTTTTGCTATTTCAAAATAGACCAGCTTCTATGAGGGTAGCCGTTTATATTTCGCGAATAGCAAACAAATAGTTTTATTGTTTTTTAAAATATTCTCTTTGAAAATCAATGCACTTTTGCATTCGTTTAAACTAATCAAAAAAGCATTGACGCCTCTGTGAAGGCGATATCTCCAAAATATGAGTTTTGAATGCCTCAACTGCCTGTTTCGGCGTAGAAAACCGTTGACCATGAAGTTTATTCTTCATGTGTGGGAACAAAAATAAATCACAGGGTGTTAGATAGGTGCTGTACGGCGGATGGCTCATCAATTCAATGTTTTGCCCGCTCAAATATTCAATTGTTTGAACCGACCTGTGACAGCTCGCATTGTCATGGTGGAGAATGATTTTGTCGTTTTCGGTTTGTCTTCTTTATTTCTTCAAAAACTTTTGGCAAACAAATAGTTGTGTACCATTCGGAATTGACCGTTCTACAACTCTCCACAGGCACGGTTACAACGTGACCAGTTTTTCCGAAAAAACAGGCGACCATATGTTTTAATGTGCTTCGAGCGCGAACAACTTTTGTTGGTTTTGGCTCATCGTGGAATACACACACAATCGACTGCTGTTTACTATCGGGGTCATACGTATAGATCCAAGATTCTTCACCTGTGATGACTTTATAAATGTTTTTCGAAGCAGCGCCATTGTATTTTTTGTGCATTTCTCGGCACCAATCGACGCGAGTCCTTTTTCGAGCGGTTGTCAAATTATGTGGGACCCAACGCGAACATAGCTTCTGAACGGCTAAATGTTCATGCATGTAAAGAATTCAGCTCGTCGATGCATTCTTGTTGAGATAATCGACGCCGAAAGTTATGAAAAATAGTTGCACGAAAATATTCGCGAGTTAATTCCTTTTCTTCGCTGACATAAAAATTTTAAGTTACTGGCAAAAATGACAAACTTCACGATGCAATCATCAGATCAGAGGCAACACTAACAGTGTTGCCAATTCCCGAAATACAAAGGGCTAGCCTCGTATCAGAGAGTTCTTATATCTGCAGTCCTCTGATATGCTGGATCAAACAACTATTTTGCAGGAAGGTATATAACTGTTCATTATATGGCGACACAGTGTTAGTTTTCACTGTAGACTCCACGAAGTGGTTTCAATGTATTAAGATTCTACTGCAGTGTCTATTTTATTTCATATAATAAAAAAATAAAATGATAGCGAATAATTTTGGTATTTCAATGAATAATATCATGTCTCCCGCTCTCAACCAATACATAAATGTATTGACCGACAAAGCGAAAAACGCATAACACAAATTAACCTGACGATCCGTGAATCGGTGAAACATATGTAGTTGATAGGGTGTTATTAATAATAGAATGATTCCTTTTAACATTCTTGGTATTTCAAAATGGAAAAAAATTTAAGAGAAAGATTTTTGAAGATTTTACATTTCATATCTACAGCAAGGAATAAATCTATTGATTTTTCATTCTGAAAACATTGCAAATTCCACTCCAGCACGTCATAATCAATATGTATTTAAAAAAGAAAAATACTGTCGAAATAGATCACATTCAATCCACAGAAAAAAAACACGACTACCCACACATTTTTACATTGTACAATGTAATCATCGGTTGATGGTCCGATCTACCCACAAACGATCATTAATTTCACTAAAACAATCTGTTACGGGTTATATATGTATGTATTACAGTCGACAATAATAAATGTCCAAGTTGCGCAGTTTATCCTGCATCGACTTGCACTGAATCATACTTAAAAATATCTCTTTTGCAATATTTTCTTTAACACTTACAACGATGTATCTAATTTCGCATTTTTTCCATTTATTTGCATATATTTTGCGTTTTAAATTCGCAAGTGATCGAAGTTGAATAAATTAATATATTTTGCGAAAAAATAAGGCGAAAAAATGCTATATAAGGATATCGAATTAATAATATATTAAAATATATTTCTTCCTGTTTGTTGTGTAGAGAAAAACTAATTTATTTGCATGCAAGATGCAAAGTATATGCAAATAACTGCGCGACTACGTATTTTTTTTTTAATTTAATCTGAATTATCTTTAAATATTTTAGTATAATTTCTAATCCATCAATAAACTATTTTAAAAATAAAATTTTTTATATTGAATCATTCGCTCGTCCTATATTAAATTCAATTGAGCTTAATAGTAATTTTCTTTTACAGAATCGTACAATTAAATTGTTGTTACGTTGTTAAAATATCTTCTTTTATAGTATTGGCAATGGCCCTTTAGAACAATTATAAAATTCTCAGTATTTTAACCACCACTAAGCACCACTTTTTTTAAACACAATTATAGGGGCTTATTTTTACATGCTTTTTCTCATTCTGAGTGCAGCGTTGTATTCGTAAAATAAAAGTATAATTGTAGGTATCGAATTTTTAAAATCATATAATTAATTTTAAAATTTTGCGGCATTTTAATTTTTTCCTTTTTTTTGTACACTACCGGTCATATTTATTTGCCCACCCTTAGTTTTAGCCAAAATTATTAAACTATCAAATGTGTACTGAAAATTTATTTATTGTACCAATACAATAGTGTAAAATAAACATAAAATAGTTACATTTTTCTTATATAAAAACTTTATCATTAATTATTATTAAATTTTGCTCTCATCAATGTGCCCACATTTATTTTTGATAATTGCGGCACATAACCGCGGCATCCTTTCAATTAATTTTGGCAGTGTATCTTCTGTAATTTGTGCCCAGGCTTCTTGAAGTTGTTCCCACAGTACAGTGGTGGATGATAGAGCACGTTCTCGAACCTTCCGGTCCAATTCTTCCCAAAGAAGCTCTATTGGGTTCAGATCAGGGCTTCGAACTGGCCATACCATTATAGAGATTCGCCCTTGCTCTTCTAGTTGACGCAAGTAATCGCCACACAATCTAGAAGTGTGTTTCGGATCTTTGTCCTGTTGAAATACAAAGTTTTCGCCAAGAATCCTTAGTCCTGAAGGAACAGCGTTATTTTCTAAAATTTCCTTGTAGCCTTCTTTTCTTAGGATTCCCTCAATTTTGACGAGATCGCTTACAGATCTTCCACCAAAACACCCCAAAATCATTACTGAACCTCCTCCATGTTTTACGGTAGGCGCAATACATTCTGGCAGTACTCTTTCTCCTGCGGATCGTCTTACGAATATTTTTCGCAACAAAAGATGAACGATGACTGACATAAAATTTATTTTCCTTTTTGAATAACACATCCTAATATTGTAATTAGTTAGTACAATAACACAGTATTGGTAATACCTTTCGGAAATGCAGGTAAAACTGTTAATACTGTAGGGATTAGCCTATATAATATTATATATATTATATATAATATTGTTGAATAATTATAATACAGATTTTTCGAAAGATAATCCGTTATTCAGGAAACACATAAAATTGGGGTGGGCAAATAAATATGACCGGTAGTGTATATACATATATATTTTCGGACTCTATACGAAGTTTTTAATATTGTTTTGTTTTTTTATTTTGAGAAAAAAACCCGTCTATTTTAACCTAACATTTTTCAATTGTAATTTTGCTTACGAAATAATCCTGTATGCAATCAAATAAATATCGCACAGAAATACCGTTTCCTTCAATCATGTGTTTCAATTTACTCACCTCTTATTACATTCGCTGTTTTCTCCATTTGCAGATTAAATTAGAAAGGGTACTGGGCGTAACGGTATCGACAAATTCCGCCTTAGATTCCGATTCCAACACAGAAACCGTAGCGTATCCAGCAGGGTAAGTTCCTTTATATTTTTGATTTCGAACCGGTGCGAGAGTAACCATAACGACAATAACAAACGAGGATATTTTAGACGTAATTAACAGTGCGAGAGGTTATTAATTCGAGAACAAATGTTCGTGATCCGACTTCTCCTTTTCACACAATTCTTAATAACATTCCCAGTTGATTTTTCTCGTTCCGAAAATCAGTCGTGCGTTCATCGGAGATCGGAAACCGTCCATGAACCTTTTGTTGTACAAGTATTAATGTAAAACTGAAACGCTTTTCTTTTTTCGTACAATGTCACGTTTTAAATGCATTCTATTTGTAATGTTTAACACGTTAACTTATCCACTGTTTTTTTTTATTAATTGATTGGTATACTGCAGTAGACAATTAATGGCATCGTTCTTTGCAAAATACAACCATGCTCAAATGTATTAGACACCTTACGAATTTATGTACATACATACACACATATATAGTTCATATAGTTTAGTCAAAAGAGAGGTGAGGAAAATAAAACTGTTGTGAAAATTATATACAAAGTGTTATTTAGTAATATAGTACAATTTATCAATATTTTCTCGCTCCGCCCTTATCTTTAATGACAGCTCGCACTCGTCGAGGCATACTTGCTACTAAATTGTAACACTTTGCCGGTGGTATTGCAGCCCATATTTTGCGAATTTTTGTTGATAATTCTGTTTTTGACAGGCATTTATTTTCCGTGATCTTAGTTTTTAAGATACGCCACAAATTTTCAATGGGCGACAAATCGGGACTTTGTGGCGGCCAATCCAATACCTCCACTGTGTTTTCCTCGAACCAACGCATTACAGCTCCCGATTTGTGGCAGGGCGCATTATCTTGCTGAAAAATGTATTGTGGAATATCCTGGTCGAATAGTTTTAGCACAGACAGTTCTAATACTTCCTCCAACATGGCTAAATAGCGTTGGCTATTCATCTGTCCATCGCACAGGTACACTTCTCCAACACCGTATGCAGACATACAACCCCAAACCATGATACTACCACCTCCAAATTTTACTGTGTCAAGATATTGTGATCTGGGTTTTAGAACAATGTGAAAGGGACCTTTTAGATAGATGAGAGGGAAAGATATTGAAATACGGGACTTAGAACAATCTTAAAAAAGACCTTCTGAACAGGCGGAAGAGAAAAATTTTATGATCTAGATTTTAGAACCTGAAAGAGACCTTTTAGACAGATGAGAGGAAAAGATATTGAGGTCTAAGTCTTACAACAATCTGTGTTAGACTTTTTGGATGGACGTAGTGTCAAGATATTGTGATCTGGGTTTTAGAACAATCTGAAAGGGACCTTTTAGATAGATGAGAGGGAAAGATATTGAGATACGGGTCTTAGAACAATCTTAAAAAAGACCTTCTGAACAGGCGGAAGAGAAAAATTTTATGATCCAGATTTTAGAACCCGAAAGAGACCTTTTAGACAGATGAGAGGAAAAGATATTGAGATCTTAGTCTTACAATAATCTGTGTTAGATTTTTTGGATGGGCGTAGTGTCAAGATATTGTGATCTGGGTTTTAGAACAATCTGAAAGGGACCTTTTAAATAGATGAGAGGGAAAGATATTGAGATACGGGTCTTAGAACAATCTTAAAAAAGACCTTCTGAACAGGCGGAAGAGAAAAATTTTATGATCTAGATTTTAGAACCTAAAAGAGACCTTTTAGACAGATGAGAGCAAAATGTATTGAAATCTAAGTCTTACAATAATCTGTGTTAGACTTTTTGGATGGGTATAGTGTCAAGATATTGTGATCTGGGTTTTAAAACAATCTGAAAGGGACCTTTTAGATATATGAGAGGGAAAGATATTGAGATACGGGTCTTAAAACAATCTTAAAAAAGACCTTCTGAACAGGCGGAAGAGAGAAATTTTATGATCTAGATTTTAGAACCTGAAAGAGACCTTTTAAACAGATGAGAGGAAAAGGTATTGAGATCTAAGCCTTACAATAATCTGTGTTAGACTTTTTGGACGGGTGTGGTGTAAAGATACTGTGATATTGGTTATAGAGCAATTTGAAAAAGACCTTCTGCATAAATGAGATGGAAAGATATTGAGATAGGGGTCTCAGAACAATATGAAAAAGACCTTTTGGATGGAAGGGAAAGATTTCGAGATCTATTTATGGTAGGGTAAGAACAGAAGAAAAGGACAGCAGATAAAAAATTATATAAAAAAAACCTAGAGTATTCATAAACAGTAAATCACAAAGACTTATGTGGTTGGTTAGGACACGTAGAAAGATTACAGTGGTAGAGGATAGTCCTGTATATAAAACCAATAAGCAAAAGAAGAAAAGAAAAACTACGGAAGAAAAGGTGGCTGGAAAAATTACAAAAGCCTTTGAAAATTATTGGATTTGGGAACTGGAAGATCAGTGCAACAATTAGAGAAGAATTGAGGAGAATTGGAAATAAATATTTACGAAATTGAATGCAATAGTTACGTAATAACAATACTGTAAAGTTTTATCTTACGCTCTAGGCCATGTTAATAATATTTTCCTTTCCGATTCTTATCGCCCATATCCTGTTTTTAATTTTTTAAATTTGTCATTAATTTATCCTTCATATATTAACAATATACAATCATACTCAATCAACAATAGACAATTATTTTTAACAATGGTGAATTCTAATTAATTCTGAAATACAAACAAAAAAAACACGTAAATATATACGAACATTAACCGTTTGTATACATATATCATAACATTAAAAATGAGCAATATTTATTTTTATTGGCACGGCGTAATTACAATTACATAATTATAGTCGATCTGTGTATTGTATATATGTAACACAAGCAACCTGCCTGGAAAACTCGTTATCCGATGTGACAGAAACAGAAATGACGTTATTATGTAGTTTATTCGATACTTTGATACTCTTTTCAACACCTGTTGATAATACTTAATATTCCAAGTTAATATTTATTAGTTTTTCTTTCTATTACGAGAGAATTGTCAGTTACGAAATTGGAAATTCGGAATAACAGATTTTATAGGATATATTCAGATACAGGTTGTCTCACGACATGATTAAGACAGTTTAGGGTTGTATTGGGTTGGCAACTAAGTACTTTCGGTTTTTACTGATAGAGAGCGTTGCTTTATTTTTTGTATAACGTATGTTAGTGCTGTACTTTACCGTTTGTCGCGTGATACTAGTCACATTGACGTAACTTCAGAAGCAAGTAGTGCGTGATTTTTATTAAAGCTATTAGTTGTGGGTTAATTTTAAATGGAGTGCAGAAACGAACATTTTCGACATATTTTACTATTTTATTTCCGTAAAGGAAAGAAAGCTGCTGCGGCTCACAAAAAGATATGTGAAGTTTATGGTGCTAATTGCTTAACAGAGCGCACGTGTCAGAATTGGTATAAAAAATTCCGTTCTGGAGATTTTTCCCTCAAAGATGAGCAACGTTCTGGTCGGCCTACTGAAGTTGATGATGACCAAATCAAAGTCATAATTGAAGTGGATCGTCATATAACTGTTCGAGAGGTTGCGGAGAGGCTACATGTATCGCACACAACAATTGAAAAACATTTAAAATGTCTTGGGCTAGTTAAGAAACTTAATATTTGGGTACCTCACGAATTGAAAGAAATTCATTTAACACAAAGAATCAACTTTTGCGATATGCACCTTAGACGAAATGAAACCGACCCTTTCTTAAAAAGAATCATCACTGGTGATGAAAAATGGGTCCTGTACAGTAACATAGTTCGAAAACGATCATGGACCAAACACGATAAACCAGCTCAAACCACGTCGAAAGCTGAATTGCATCCAAAAAAGATCATGCTGTTAGTTTGGTGGGATTACAAAGGTGTTATGTTTTTTGAGCTGCTTCCAAGGAACCAAACGATGAATTCTGATGTTAAACGGCCAGAATTGTCAAATCGGAAAGGTGTAGTTTTCCACCAAGATAATGCAAAGCCTCACACATCTTTGGCAACT
Organism: Dermolepida albohirtum; assembly: GCA_031893035.1. Classification (NCBI taxonomy): domain Eukaryota; kingdom Metazoa; phylum Arthropoda; class Insecta; order Coleoptera; family Scarabaeidae; genus Dermolepida; species Dermolepida albohirtum. Next base: position 173,846 of record JAVIWB010000871.1, on the reverse strand, counting down.
CGTGGGAAACTATTGGAGCTTGGCTGGGAAGTGATGCCATATCCCCTATACAGCCCTGATCTAGTACCATCTGATTACCATTTATTTCGAAGTTTGCAGAATTCTTTGAATGGTAAAACTTTCACAAATGACGATGACCTTCACTCGCACCTGGTTCAGTTTTTTGCTGATAAGGACCAGAAATTTTATGAGCGCGGAAGCATGCAGCTGAAAGAACGATGGCAAAAGGTCATTGAGTAAAATAGAAAATATATAATTGATTAAAAACTATTCTTTGTTTAAAAAAAGTGTTTTATTTTATACTACAAAACCGAAAGTACTTAGTTGCCAACCCAATATATTTAGTCCTCAGGAGAAGCTGATTGAATTAACACTCCATTGTTAACAGCAAGTAAAAGATCACAGCTTAAAACGCTTGAAAATTGACACAACTCGAATAGAAGCATACGTTACTATTGTAGTTTTTGAATCAAATTTCACCGGCCATCATAAAATAAGATTATAGAACTGAAATACGTTCCTAAATTTTCCCGAAAGATGATGCTTTACTAGTTCAATTTCACTTCAGAGCAAATATTTTCACAACCACTCTTACAATCAACTTTTCTGTGTGCATTGTAGATGCAGAACTTATCTAATTTGATTCTCGTAAAGCATTTTTCTTACATAAACTTTCGATTAAGACTGTATAATTAATTAAACTTCGAAATAAAAAAGTTAATTTAAATATCTTTAAGAGAATAGCTGCGTAGGTTTCTCTGAAGGACGGAGGCACTAATCGAAACGCCAAACCGAAATAATTAGATGCCACAGTCAGCACCGTCTATTTTCATCGAAAAGAACGCTGGCAATTTAAAGAATCCTAAAAATTCGCACCGGGGTAAAAACCGACAAATGTTATTTCGAATTCAGAATTTCCAAGTAGACCAGACAATTAGTGTACGCTTGTGTATGGGGGTAATTAATGAACATTCCACGAGGGGCGAAAACAAGTTGACAATGATTGATGATGTAAAAATGTGAAACGAGTAGTATGTTATATTGGAAAACTTAAGCGTAACAAAGAATGTAGCGATAATAGGACGGGTAGAACAAGCTGCGCGTTCCACATTTAATATTAATGAGTTCAGAGAGACGTAACAAAATTAGAAATTTTCATCAATACTCGAATTTCATTAAGTTGACCCGTGTGGAATGTCGGGGTGGCAGAATTTAAAACTAACTTCTTGAGAATGATTTACCAGGTGTACCGGAAAGTCATTACCGATTTTTCTAACAGATGTCGCTAGGCTTAAATATGCCATGTTATGGAAAGTGGTTTGCGGCAAATAACCTACACTTAAATTTGTCCAAAACCCATCTGCTGACCGTTGGTAACAGTTTACCTACAGATGTGGTGGTGGGTGATGAAGTGCTTGCCTCTAAGTATGACGCGACATTTCTTGGCCTTAGGGTTGACTCTGAGCTGTCCTGGTAACCTTACATCAACGAACTATCTGAGGGGCTGTCTCGGTTCTGCTACTGCTTACGTGTTATTTCTCGTAAAGTTGGAGTGGAGGCGGGACTTCTTTCTTACTTCGCCTATGTACATTCAAGGCTCCAATATGGTGTGGTGTTCTGGGGCAATTCCACCGACTGGCGGAGGATATTTATCCTCCAAAAGTCATGTATTAGAGCAATTTATGACATGAAACTAACAGAGAGTTGTATGGATGTGTGTCGATCTACCAAAGTACTAACAATGCCCTCAATTTAAATACATCAGTGCGCGCTACATGTGAAAATAAACTATAACGAATTTTTTTAAAAATACGAAACGAATCACGCACAGGATACGCGAAATCTTCGTAATATGCATCTTGTGCGCCCACGAACGTATTTTACAAAAATACAAAAAAATGTTGTTCACCATTGCGTAAAAATGTACAACCACATACCGCTTCGGATCAAGAACTTGCCATTGACCCGGTTTAAAATTATTCTTAAGTTTTGGCTTATGGAGTAAGAGTTTTACAGTGTGGAAGATTTCTTTAAAACAATTGTAGACATTGGCATATAGCATAGGTCAACTGCCTCCTTGACTTCATCATCGGCAGTAAATTTTTTACCCCGCAGCTCTTTTTTCATTTTCGGAAACAGGTAATAATCACTCGGGGCCAGGTCTGGGCTGTAGGGTGGGTGATTCACAATTTCGAAGCCCACCTTATGCAGGGCAGCTAACGCAACGCGGCTCTTGTGGACGGGCGCGTTGTCGTGCGAAAGCAGAACAGCTTTTGTCAATTTTCCCCGTATTTTCTCTTTATTGGCTTCTTTTAGTCGCTCTAATATTGAAGCGTAATATTCTCCGGTTATAGAAACACCTTTATCTTTATAATCAATCAACAATATTCCTCCCGAGTCCCAAAATACCGTTGCCATGAGTTTCCCAGCTGATTGTGACACTTTAAATTTCTTGGGAGGTGCTGTGCCCTTTTTATGCCACTGCATGGAGTCTTGTTTGGACTCAGGTTCACAATGATGAACCCAAGTTTCGTCTCCAGTAACAATTCCACTCAATACACCATCCTTGTCTTCATTACAGAGGTCCAAAAATGCACGCGAACACTCTACGCGCTGTTGTTTTTGCGGCGGCGTGAACATTCTCGGCACCCATTTTGCGCTGACCCTAGACATGCCGAGATGATCGTGTAGGATTTTAAAAATTGTTGTATCGGATACTCCAACCATTTCTGCGAGTTGTTTCTTCTTTAGTCGAGCATCTTCGAGTACAATTTGTTCAACTTTTTGGATAAGTGCTGGCGTGGTCACCTCAATGCTCCTGCCCGGCCTCGGGTTGTCTTCAAGGGATTCCCTTCCTTGTTTAAATAAACTATGCCACTTGTACACCATGGTTTTTCCTGGACAAGAGTCGCCGTAAACCAATGACATCTCATTCATTATGGTCGCGACTGATTTTCCTTGCCTGGTAAGGAACTTTATAACGGCACGATATTCGATTTTTTCCATATTTCACTTTTCACTCCTGATTATGTTACTTGGTTGACGATAGCTCAAAGAGATGTCTAATAACAATGAAACTTCGTATTTATACTAATCATTAGTCGCTGCACAGGCCACGCCCCCAATGCGCCTACTCACCCCTCTACAACCCGCTCATTCCGCGAATATAAAAACGCTCCCTCGTACGAAATTACACCAACACAAGATTGTATATTTAAAAAATACTTTCCATGCGAATGGATAAACGTTACCGGGCATCTAATTGTCTTTATGTGGGTGAAAAAAAAACATGAATAAAATTACAATAATGATAGTGGTTTGAAAGGGAATTCACTTGCTCTACATACTGAGGTAATATGAAGCAATTTATTTTGTGAAATATCGTCTTCGTTGTATTATATTGTTCGTAAACACATGAGAAAGTAATTTTTTTTCTGAACGCGTTTTTATCTAAATTGCGTTTAATTTTTTATGTATAAAAACGAAAGAATATTGCAAGAGAAAGAAAAATTGTATGAAAAATGACAGTAATATTTTCTTCGATGTAAGAAAGAAAGTAAGAAATTTGTTTGAATAATCTGCATAATTGCGCTTCTAACTAATGTGGGTGATTTTCTACGCAGAATGTGGGTGACATAGTTGTTGTATAAGGTGTTTGTAAAAGTGTCGGTTACGTTTAATTTGATGAAACAAGTGTATAGTGACACTAACAGTGTTGCCAGTTCCTGAAGTATAAACGGCTACCCTCGTATTCAACCGTTGTTACTACGTATATTAAGCATTTTTGTTCATCCCCCTCCCAATTGTAAAAAAAACCCCTTCCTAATCACCCTGTATAATTACGGATATTCAGTGAATACCTTAACTTTGATGTACAAAGCGTACTAGAAAAGTTTTGCAATATGACGCAACAATGAATCGTAGGAAGCTGCTTGTTGCTGCATGTTGAGACATGTTCATACGTGCACAGTAGCCGTCACACCATATCGATGGGCTCAGTTATTCATTAGCAGTGAGAGTGTAAAGTGCTTGCGATGGCATCGTGGTCACGAAATGAGATAAGGCCAGTTTTGCGTTATAAGTTCGTGCGTGGTTTAAACATAAACCAGTACTTCGAAGAAATGACTCTTGCACTAGGTGATGTTTGTCCACATCGCACAACAATATTCAGGTGATATAGACAATTCCGAAGGGGAAATTTAACTATGGAAGATGCTGAGAAGCCGTGAAGACCACGAACGTCAGTTACGGAGGAAAACGTTACTACTGTGAGGAAAATGCTTGGCGAGGACAGGCGAGTGACCTACCAACAGATAGAGGGTACTTCAGGCCTAAATGCACCAGTAATTCGTTCAATTCTGCATGATCATTTGCACGCGAAGAACCCTTTTTCTCTCTGGGTACCGCATCGACTGACTGAAGAGCAGATGACACGACGTGTAACTTTATGCCGGGAGATGCTAAAAAAGTTTAATAAGGGACAATCTCGGTATGTGAATAACATCGTGACAGGTGGCGAGACTTGGCTGTACTATTACGATGTGCCGACCAAAGCTCAGAACAAAGTTTGGGTCTTTGATGATGAGGACACACCCGTAGTTGTCAGAAAATCCCGATCTATAAAGAAGAAAATGACAGCTGTGTTTTTCAAATCGAGTGGAATTGTGGAACGCGTGGTTTTGAACACACAGAAGACAGTCACAGCTAAGCGGTATACTGAACAGTGCCTGCCTGAAGTCGTTGGATCTGAGAAGAACCTGCGGCCAAAGTCAAGAATGGACACCTGGTTCCTCCATCACGATAATGCTCCAGCTCACCGCGCCAAAGTCTACACCGAATATTTGACCACGACAGGATTGAAACTTCTCGAGCACTCGCCCTACAGTCCAGATCTTGCTCTCTGCGACTTTGCACTGTTCCCGCATGTGAAAATGAAGTTCAAAAGGAGGCGGTTTTCCAGTGATGAGGACCTTCTGCAGGCTTGGGATAACGAGTGTGCTTTACTCCCTAGTGAAACTTGACAGAACTGGTTTAAAGATTGGTTTCGGAGGATGGAGAGTTGTACTGAGTGTAGAGGAAATTACTTTGAAAAAATTAAACAAACAAAGCTGTATTGCAGAACTTTCCTAGTACCCTTTGTATGAACGAGTTTTAAAATAAAATAGATGAAATTAACATTATTAAGGCTATCCCACAATAAAGATCGATCTGTGTAGATGTATAGTGTATACGCAAAGATTCGTTATCTATACCGCTTAAAATTGGTTTGCGAACTTAAATTAAATAAGTTTTAATTGCGTATGTATATAACACGGCCAATAAATTCTGTTATGTAATATTCTGAGCGCGCCTTTAATGAAGTTTATATTGAAGAGGTGTTTTTCGTATATTATCTGATTTCCTTTTTATTTTCTGTAAAGGTTGTGAAAGCAAGGTTGTCTTGCAGAAAATTCTGCGTGGAACATTCATTAATTCTGGTCAATTCACTTATTGTGTTATCGTAAAAAAATGGTCTCTTAAAGGTGGTTGTTTACATGAATGATTACGCTGTTACATATTGAAGATAAAACCGCATTTTTAACAGGTGAGATGGCGTGTTATAATAGCGATTTCGGACACTGTTAACTAACAAAGGTAGGTCATCGCCTATGGATGTTGGATGCCGACGAGGTTAGATCATATTTTCTAGGAAAATATGTGGCGCCAAAATATAGAAACAAGTTTTATTGGTTTCGATTTCATTCGTTGAAAAAAATAATTGAACCAATTATAGGTGGGAGACTTCGCAATATACGAGGGTAGCCGTTTATATTTCGGGAACACTGTTAGTGTTGCCTCCGATCTGATGATTGTATCGTGAAGTTTGTCATTTTTGATAAAAACAATATTTACCTCGACAGTTTTATTATCCGGTCGCTATTTCTATTGCTGACAGTAACTTGAAAATTTTATGTCAGCGAAAAAATGAAATTAACTCGCAAACATTTTCGTGCAATTATTTTTCATAACTTTCGGCGTGAATTATCTCAACAAGAATGCATCGACGAGCTGAATTCTTTTTATGGTGATGAAACACCATCGAAAACTATAGTACACCGTTGGTATAGTGAATTCAAACTTGAACGGCGTTCTTTGGACCATGAATTTCGTGAAGGTCGTCCCACAAATGTTGTGTCGGAAAACATTAATGCAGTGTCTGAATCGATAATGCAAGATCGTCATATGACATATCGTGAGATCGAGGCATTTCCAGGTATTAGTAACACCAGCGTGCATAAGATCCTGCACGAACATTTAGCCGTTAAGAAGCTATGTTCGCGTTGGGTACCACATAATTTGATAACCGCTCAAAAAAGGACTCGAGTCGATTGGTGCCAAGGAATGCACAAAAAATACAATAGCGGTGCTTCAAAAAACATTTATAAAGTCGTCACAGGTGATGAATTTTGGATTCATATGTATGAGCCCGATAGTAAACAGCAGTCGACTGTGTGGGTATTCCACGATGAGCCAAAACCAACAAGAGTTGTTCGCGCTCGAAGCACATCAAAGCAAATAATCGCCTGTTTTTTCGGAAAAACCGGTCACGTTGCAACCGTACCTTTAGAGAGTTGTAGAACGGTCAATTCCGAATGGTACACAACTATTTGTTTGCCAAAAGTTTTTGAAGAAATAAGGAAAACAAACCGAAAACTACAGATCATTCTCCACCATGACAATGCGAGCTCTCAAAGGTCGAATCGAACAATTGAATATTTGATCGGGCAAAACATTGAATTGATGAGCCATCCGCCGTACAGCCCTGATCTAGCACCCTGTGATTTCTTTTTGATCCCACACGTGAAGAATAAACTTCGTGGTCAACGGTTTTCTACGCCGAAAGAGGCAGTTGAGGCATTCAAAACTCATATTTTGGAGATACCGCTTTCACAGTGGCAACAATGCTTTTCGGATTGATTTAAACGAATGCAAAAGTGCATTGATTTTCAAGGACAATATTTTGAAAAGCAATAAAACTATTTTCGATAATAAATTTTTTTTTTTTGTTTGCTATTCCCGAAATATAAACGGTTACTCTCGTATACTAGCGGCCAGTGTTTGAAAAACACCCAAACCCAATCAAAAAATGCAAAATTAGAATTTTATTACACAATTATACAGCATATTGTTTAAAGCATATATAAAAAAGGAAATTTGTCTTCTATTGCATAATTTTTCCGGTTACATTTTAATATATTAAACGCCGGAATTTCACTTCCCATATTTATCTTTGCCATAAATACCGGCAGCAGAATCGTGAGAAAACGTATTTCTTTATGAATATGCTATGTGTAATTTTTATCTCGGCTATTTTGAGACGTAAATAAGGTGCGAATAAAATATTTACATTTCAATTTCAGTTTATGATGCCGATGAGGTTTTTGGCAAATTTTTATTTCAAAAGCTACTTACGACATTTGACCTCGATTGTATTCGATATTAATTTTCAATTCCTTCATCAATTTTGAATAATTTTTTAAATAGAAAACTCCAACTTATACAGATTAGTTTCGTAAACCATTTTCAAATCTTAAAGTTCGAAAGTAATTTTCAACAATAAAATCTTTGTGTTGTAACTCCAATCTTAATAATAAATACAATAATATTATAGATAGATGGAAAGAATATTTCCACGATGTGCTACGGACAAAACACAATGAACAGAATTGAACAGAATTCATATAGTATGGTATGGGCTTCCCACATAAATGGAAGCAACCTCTACAATTGGGTTTAGAGAGGCTTTTCAAAAGAACACAGTCTGTCACAGAGAAAAATGTTTTTTTTTTAAATTAAAACAAAAGCTTACTATTTTGGTAAAACTTATTTTGTTCAAAGTAGTCGCCTTCGGCTTCAATACAACGTTTCGCATGGTCAATTAACATGTCGAATGAATTTTTAAGTTCATCTTTGGAGATGTTCTTCAAGATCGCTGGTGACGTCTTTTTAATGGCTTCAACGTCGGCATAACGCTGTCCTTTCATCGGCAAATGTAGTTTGGAGGACAGAAATCACAGAGGCCCAAATGCGGTGAATATGGTGAATGGTTGATGGTTAAAGTACCATTTGTAGTTAGAAAATCAATGATAAGTGTCGAGCGGTGAGATGGTGCATTATCAGGTAACAAACGCCAGCTACCATTTTCACGATATTGAGGACACCCACGAAGAATACGCACCAAGAAGACGCTTCATAACACCAAGATAATATACAGCATTGTCCGTTTAACTAGTTGGTACAAACTTCTTTGAATCATGAAAACAAATCAATATGTTTTCACTTTTAACTTCTCCAAATGGCTTTTTTTCCCGTCTTTCTTCGCTTGGATGCTTCCATTCAGAGCTTTGGCGTTTGGTCTCTGGATACATTGGAAACACCACGTCTCATCACCAGTTACAATAGAATACCTGAAGTTTTCGTCCTTTTTTGAGCCTTTAATCAAGTTTGTACAATATTGAATTCGGTTAGCTTCTGTTGTACAAACTTTGCACAAATCTTTCTCAATCCAAATGCTGTGTCAAAATGTGATGAATTGAATCTTCGAAAATATTTAATTCCTTTCCCACGTATCGCAATGAGGGTCTCGAATTCAAAGTTACTTTCCGAAGCCACAGATTTTTTTTTTTCACCAAGACTTTCGTCATCATTTATGTCCGTACGACCGTCTTCAAATCGTTTATGCCACCCATACACACTCATACGTGATAAACACTCATCACCACACACTTGTTTCATCAAATTAAACATTTCAGTGAACGATTTACCGAGTTTAAAACACAACTTGTTCAAAATTCATTGTTCGACCAATGCCCAATACACACTGTTACTTTATGCGCAATTTCTCTGCTTCTGATCATGCAAATGTCATGATATTTTGACATAACATCTGCGAAAGAACTACCTTACCGTCGCATATTTTTTTAATAGATGGCGCCACTAAGAATTACTATTTTAAAAAAGTTTTCTCAACGACACACTGTGCAGATATAAACAATAGTATACTGGAAGAAGAAATTGATACCCCCCCCCCCCATAAGATTTAAAGAGATATAAGACGCGATCATTTTTCGAAAGTTTCAGCATACATATACGATGTATGAAGCTGTTAAAATTAGAATTTTTCAGTTTAACATCGTAAAAGTGCATAATTATGTGTGCACGATTAATTTTGTACAAAGTTTATAATAGAATTCTTTGAGAAGAATTTCAAATATTTTACAATTACATAACTGATATATAACCTTACATTTTACACGTAACTCTTACTATAGAAGAGTTCTTCTAAATTACAAGGCAGATGTTTGTTTATTCTGTAATTTACACGTCAGAACAGATGCTAATTGTTTCACAATAACACGTATTTTCTCTTACAGAAGAAGCGAAAATGACCAGATATACATAATTTAATACAGTCTGACATGCTGTAAACTAACTAACTTTGAATCGTTTTAGAATTAACACATGGATCAATAAGTCCCGAGACTAACAATGAAAACAACATTTTTTTTGCAAAATTTTTTTTTATTCATCAACATAATCACCTTTTAGGGTGATACAATAGTTCCAACGCTTTTCCAATTTTTCAATACCATGTTTATAAAAAAATTTATCTTTCGCTTCAAAATAAGCTTCAGTTTCAGCGATGACCTCCTCATTTGAGCCAAATCTTTTTCCCTGGAGCATTTTTTTAAGATCAGCAAAGAGCCAGTAGTCACTGGGGGCTAAATCTGGCGAATATGGGGGGTGGGGAAGCAGATCAAAACCCAATTCGTTCAATTTTGCCATTGTTTTCATCGACTTGTGGCAGTGTGCATTGTCTTGGTGAAAAAGGATTTTTTTCCCTGCATGTGCGGACGTTTTTTGCGATTTCCTCCTTCAAAAGCACCAGTAAGTCAATATAATAATCACTGTTGATCGATTCACCTTTTTCGAGGTAGTCAATGAAAATCACGCCATGTGTATCCCAAAAAACTGACGCCAGGACATTGCCAGCTGACTGCTTCGTTTTCGGACGTTTCGGACGGCTTTCGTCAGCTGTGCGCCACTCAGATGACTGCCGCTTCGACTCTGGAGTGTAGTGATGTATCCATGTTTCGTCCATGGTCACGTAACGACGCAAGAAATCTTTTTTGTTGCGAGTAAATAGCGATAAACAGCTTTCTGAATCATCGACTCGTTGCTGTTTTTGTTCCATCGAGAGCAATCGCGGCACCCACTTGGAAAAAACCTTTTTCATGCTCAATTTTTCATGAAGGATAGTAAATACACTTCCATATGATATCTGTGTCATCTCAGCAATCTCACGGAGCTTCACTTTACGATCTTTCATTATAATTTTTTGTCATTTCACTCACATTTTCCGGTGTAACGGCTTCCACAGGTCTACCCGAGCGTTCCGCGTCATTTGTGTCGGTACGACCACGTTTAAACTCGGCAAACCACCGACAAATCGTTGCTTTTGATGGACAAGAGTCCGGGTAACATTTTTCAATCCATTGTTTTGCTTGCGTGGTGTTTTTACCCATTAAAAAACAATGTTTTATCAGAACACGAAACTCGGTTTTTTCCATTGTTTAAACAAACTACAAAACGACTTTACTCCAACCTCGATAACTCAGCTGTTTCTGGTCCGATCGACTTAAAATTTTGACACGTTTCAAGCAAAGGTTAGTACTCTAGAAAGACGTGGTTACTGGTTTACTACGAGCGCCATCTATGGGTTAGTCTCGGGACTTATTGATCCATGTGCTATAACCTTACATTTTACACGTAACTCTTACTATAAAAGAGTTCTTCTAAATTACAAGGCAGATGTTTGTTTATTCTGTAATTTACATGTCAGAACAGATGCTAATTATTTCACAATAACACGTATTTTCTCTTACAGAAGAAGCGAAAATGACCAGATATACATAATTTAATACAGTCTGACATGCTGTAAAGTAACTAACTTTGAATCGTTTTAGAATTACATAAGGCAAACATATGTCGAGATTTTACGTTGAATAATAAATCATGTAATTTTACGTCCCTGTCTACCAACAAAAATAATAACTCGTCTTTATGAGTACAGTTATAGTTTGGTATTTATTAGATGTCTAAATGGACATTACATTTTGATTTTTAGGTCAGCAAGTTGTTAATATTCTAGGACATTTAAGTCCAAAGGCTGGATATACACCTTTTGCTTCGAAAATAACACGGTAGGCTATATTTCAATAAAATCCCTGGCGCCCTCTATAGATTAGAGGTTGATTTATAAAATGTCAACGTCATAGTGATGAAACGACGTACAAAATTGTTTTTATGCTTTCTAAAACTCTTCAAACGTTGCTGAGAAAGTCGCCTTCAAATGTGTCTTTGTCCCATTGTTGACGAATGCGACACCCATTGTGCACACAGCTTTCTAAAACCCAAAACTTCAACCAAAATATTGCTCACACTGCCCAATGAGATGCCTAGGGCTTTTACAAAATCTCTGTTGGTTAGTCGACGATCTTCCAAAACCGTATCCTGAATTTTTGCTACAATTTCTGATGTTGATGGAGTTTTCGGACGTCCTTCACGTAAATTGTCTTTAAAACTTGTACGATCACGTCTAAACTCAGCAACCCATCTTTCTACTGTTTCAATTGAACGTGAAGAGTTCTTATGCACTTTTAATAATCGTTCATGAATTTGTTTTGATGCTACCCCTTCCAAGATTAAGAATTTTGTCACTGCACGATATTAAATTTCTTTCCATTGTATCAAAATACTGTTACACATCAACTTTGAACACCTGTAAATATACGAATGAGAAAATATAAAATGAGAAAACTTCACACGTGTTCATAAAAACATAGTACAATTTTTAGAAAAATGAAACGACGAAATAGCGCCATCTCTTATCGAACGACAAAACTTATTGAACAACCTTATTTATTTGGTAATCAATCACTTATGTACACTGCTGTACATACAAATTTTTATTACACACAGTGTTCTTTGAGAAATGTCATAAAATCAAAAATTTTTTTAAATGAAAGTCAAGTAATTTAATTTTAGAAATTTCGGGTATTTTTGTACTGCTTCTGACGCCTGATAAAAAACTAAATGTTTTCCGAAAATGCATAGATTTTTGTAAAAGCTGGGGTTTATTATAAAGTAAGTTAAAGTCGTAATTATTGGGTTGGCAACTAAGTACTTTCGATTTTGTAGTATAAAATAAAACGCTTTTTTTTAAAACAAAGAATAGTTTTTAATCAATTATATATTTTCCATTTTGCTCAATGACCTTTTGCCATCTTTCTTTCAACTGCATGATTCCGCGCTCATAATATTTCTGGTCCTTATCAGCAAAAAACTGAACCAGGTGCGAGTGAAGGTCATCGTCATTTGTGAAAGTTTTACCATTCAAAGAATTCTGCAAACTTCGAAATAAATGGTAATCAGATGGTGCTAGATCAGGGCTGTATGGGGGATGTAGCATCACTTCCCAGCCAAGCTCCAAAAGTTTCCCACGAGTTGCCAAAAATGTGTGAGGCCTTGCATTATCTTGGTGGAAAACTTTACCTTTCCGATTTGACAATTCTGGCCGTTTTTCTTTGATTGCTTCATCCAGTTTTATTAATTGTTGACAGTAAACATCAGAATTGATCGTTTGGTTCCTTGGAAGCAGCTCAAAAAACACAACACCTTTGTAATCCCACCAAACTGACAGCATGATCTTTTTTGGATGCAATTCAGTTTTCGATGTGGTTTGAGCTGGTTTATCGTGTTTGCTCCATGATCGTTCTCGAACTATGTTACTGTACAGGACTCATTTTTCATCACCAGTGATGATTCTTTTTAAGAAAGGGTCGGTTTCATTTCGCCTAAGGTGCATATCGCAAAAGTTGATTCTTTGTGTTGAATGAATTTCTTTCAATTCGTGAGGTACCCAAATATCAAGCTTCTTAACTAGCCCAAGACATTTTAAATGTTTTTCAATTGTTGTGTGCGATACATGTAGCCTCTCCGCAACCTCTCGAACAGTTATATGACGATCCTCTTCAATTATGACTTTGATTTGGTCATCATCAACTTCAGTAGGCCGACCAGAACGTTGCTCATCTTTGACGGAAAAATCTCCAGAACGGAATTTTTTATACCAATTCTGACACGTGCACTCTGTTAAGCAATTAGCACCATAAACTTCACATATTTTTTTGTGAGCCGCAGCAGCTTTCTTTCCTTTACGCAAATAAAATAGTAAAATATGTCGAAAATGTCCGTTTCTGCACTCCATTTAAAATTAACCCTCAACTAATAGCTTTAATAAAAATCACGCACTACTTGCTTCTGAAGTTACATCAATGTGACTAGTATCACGCGACAAACGGTAAAGTACAGCACTAACATACGTTATACAAAAATAAAGCAACGCTCTCTATCAGTAAAAACCGGAAGTACTTAGTTGCCAACCCAATACTTCCTTATACCTTCCATTTTTAACATTGCTATTAATCTTTATCCCCTATCAAAGACAATCAGTATGATTTAAAGATTTGAATAGGAGTTACTGCAATTTATTCACTCGAAAATAAAATAAAGTTTCACCGCGTATCTTTGGCCAGCGCTTTGATTAGATCATTTGTTTCAGATGTACCGTAATTTTATTCAACACGCAAACCGGCCAACAGAATCACATAATCAACACGAGCAGGAAGAGCGTAACGTCACTGGCCTTTTCGTCATGCGGTCGATATTTAGTTACAGGTAAGTAGTTTTTGTACGTACATAAGTACCTGTACGTGTGTATGCATGGGTGTGTTATTTGTGAGCGATGTAAAACGTAAACAGAAGAGAGAGCTTCGTGAAATGCTTCATTTTCCGTTCATTCATTCATTCATCCGTCGCGTTGTGCCGGTGATCTGCTTGATGCAGTATAGTTGTCATTATAGCAGTCGTTGAGCTGGATCCAATATCCTATCGTGGATGTTACAATTTCAATCTATGCTAGACTTGGAGTTAATGTAACTAACTGTTTTGATTTCCTGGTCTTTGTAATTTGCGGTGGTTTGTAATATAAAAGAAAATATAAATTAAAGTGTCGTCGTGATTATGCAGAAAATACAGTTTCTTTTAGATTTCTTTCTACGTGAAATCATGTACAGTATCTGATAATTAAAATAGCCCACCCTTATACGTTATAAGTAGGCGCATCACTAAAAAAATATCAACGTCAGTAAGCGACAAACCAACTCCAGAAGATGACGAGTGAGATCTCGAAACGTCGAAAGAACGGCCCTTCCCATGACACAACTCACACGCGACTTAGAAACCGAGAAAATAGATAATACATCTTCTGTATATTTAAGAAATATATGAGGTGCGCAGCTAAGTTCTCGCTGTTTTTTTGATGAATATGCAACTTTATTGTGAAAAAATTTTTACAAATGAATCATTCAAAATATTGCCCATCGTTAGCGACAACTTTTTCCCATCTTTCTGGCAGAACTCGAATACCGTCACGGTAGAAGTGTTCGTCTTTTGAGGCTATCCACGAATCATGCCATTTTGAGATGTCTTCATATGAGCGGAACTGCTGATTAGCCAGACCATGTGCCATCGAACGAAACAAGTAATAATCGGACGGCGCAATATCCGGAGAATATGGCGGGTGGGGTAGGACCTCCCATTTGAGCGTTTCTAAGTAGGTTTTAACGGGTTTGGCAACGTGAGGCCGAGCGTTGTCATGCTGTAAAATCACTTTTTCGTGCCTCTGCTCGTATTGTGGCCGCTTTTCGCGCAGTGCTCGGCTCAATCGCATCAATTGAGTTCGATACCGTTCCCCAGTGATGGTTGCGTTCGATTTCAACAGCTCATAATAAATAACACCACCCTAGTCTCACCAAATACACAGAAAAACCTTCGAAGCGTGAATATTCGGCCGAACCGACGACGTAGAAGCATGACCAGGCACTCCCCATGATTTTGTTCTCTTTGGGTTGCTGTAATGAATCCATTTTTCATCACCCGTAACGATGCGATGAAGAAAACTCTTCCTTTTTCGCCGCTGGAGCAGTGGTTCACAGGCGAAAAAACGACGCTCTACGTCTCTTGGCTTCAAATCATAAGGAACCCAAGTTCCTTGTTTTTGAATCATTCCCAACGCATGCAATCGCTGGGAAATGGCTTGGCAGATAACTCCTAATGCTGAAGCAAGCTCTTTTTGCGTTTGGTACGGATCTTCATCTAGCAATACCTCCAATTCAGCGTCCTCGAAGGTTTTTGGTCTTCTTTCACGCGAACGGTCGTCAACATCATAATCACCGTCTTTGAAGCGATGGAATCAATCACGGCACGTTGTTTCACTTAGAGCAGCATCTCCGTAATCTTTTTGGAGTTCTCGATGCGCTTCAGCCGCCGTTTTCTTCGAATGAAAAGCAACACTTCCCGCAAATGACGATTATTTGGCACAAAATCAGACATTTTCACACAACCAAAAGTATACGACGCAAAAACAAAATCACTAATGTATCAAAGCGGTTTGTTTACCATATGTCTAAGCTTGGTTCTTGACGTTTTGGTTATGTCACAATCGACCAGTACTTACTACTGGAGCCATCTCTTGAAAAACAGCTAGAACTTAGTTGCGCACCTAATATATCATTTGTTTTTCCTTTCTTTTTGGGAGACTACAATAGTATATATTTAAAACATATTGTTCACCTTAACTGAGACCTAGGTTAATTTAGTTCCTGGCACTGTACTCACGTAAACATGCGGTGGCTTATTCCTTGGGTTATTGTAAGAATTTTTTGTCCTGAAATGATTTTTCCAAAGACGTTTCGTTTCGAAGATTCAGAGTGATGAAGGTTTACTTTATATATTGTTAATATAAGTCACGTATTAGTATTGGAAATAATATTTATTTTTCTCTATCAACTCACCTTTCAAAAATGGGATTCATTTTATTTAATAAGCTAAATAATGCACTAAAATGTAACAGCTAACAGTGTAAGTATAAATATTCCTGGAATGCCAACCAATTACAAAACCTATAGATCTGAAATGGTAAAATGTATTTTGTAACATAATTATGTGTAGTACATATAATTATGACCGTTACCTGAGTAAATATAACTAACAGTTATAGAATTACCAATTATCTACGGAATAAAAGTTAGAATTTCTGGCATTTTTAAATTTTAAATCAATAGTGGGTTATATTTACTTGTATACGTCGTAATTTGCAATATTTTTTATATTTAAAATCCTTAATAATAGGGTAATACAAAAAGAATATAAATGTTGCTATTTTTAATTATATAAACATATAAATAAAACATATAAAATTTGCTAAAAAGTTTTTCTTAAATTATTTCGAAAATAAGGGAATTAAAAGGGCGTCTAATTCAATTTTTCTAACATTCCCACCGAAAGGACGAACATATTTAATTATAAATAAAGTTAAAAATAACAAAAAAAATTCTAAAAGGAAAACAATCAAAATCAATCTGGTACGTAGACTTCCGCGATCGTGGTCCACGCTATCTGCTTCTGGGTTTCCGGGCTGGAACCGCGTCACTTCTATATCCGCGGACGTTTCGTACCCATTTGTATGGGACATATTTAGGGCTGAACTGCTGCACTGAAACTAATCAAAATCAGTTTCAAAGTTACGAACAGAAACTTTACTTCCACCTTTCGAACAAAGGAAGATACACTAAGCAAACTTATCCTGTGAAATGTAAAATTAAGCGTCAACTATAGATATAGAGACAAATCCTATAAATACGGCCGGTATCCAATAATAAATGAATAAAGGACAACTCTTTGACTCGCTGCAGACACAATTGTAGGAATTCCTTCCATTTATGTGGGAAGTCCATACTATACTATACGGACAGAATCTGTCTCTCTCTGATGTATTGCATAAATTCAATACTTCCTGAATTATCCACCAACACTGTTTACTTTTATTTGACACGCACTTTTTAAAATATCATCTTAAAAGTGTATTAATTCAACGTCTCAAATTTGTTTACTATACGAACAGAATCTGTCTCCCTCTCTCTGATGTATTGCATACATTCAATACTTCCTGAATTATCCGCCAACACTGTATACTTTTATTTGACACGCACTTTTTAAAATATCATCTTAAAAGTGTATTAATTCAACGTCTCAAATTTGTTTACTATACGAACAGAATATGTCTCTCTCTGTGATGTATTGCATAAATTCAATACTTCCTGAATTGTCCACCAACATGGTATACTTTTATTTGACAAGCACTTTTTAAAATATCATCTTAAAAGTGTAACTATACTCTATGTCTCTCTCTCTGATGTATTGCATAAATTCAATACTTCCTGAATTGTCCACCAACATGGTATACTTTTATTTGACAAGCACTTTTTAAAATATCATCTTAAAAGTGTAACTATACGAACAGAATATGTCTCTCTCTCTGATGTATTGCATAAATTCAATACTTCCTGAATTGTCCACCAACATGGTATACTTTTATTTGACAAGCACTTTTAAAATATCATCTTAAAAGTGTATTAATTCAACGTCTCAAATTTGTTTACTATACGAACAGAATCTGTCTCCCTCTCTCTGATGTATTGCATAAATTCAATACTTCCTGAATTATCCGCCAACACTGTTTACTTTTATTTGACACACACTTTTTAAAATATCATCTTAAAAGTGTATTAATTCAACGTCTCAAATTTGTTTACTATACGAACAGAATCTCTCTCTCTCTGTGATGTATTGCATAAATTCAATACTTCCTGAATTGTCCACCAACATGGTATACTTTTATTTGACAAGCACTTTTTAAAATATCATCTTAAAAGTGTAACTATACGAACAGAATATGTCTCTCTCTCTGATGTATTGCATAAATTCAATACTTCCTGAATTGTCCACCAACATGGTATACTTTTATTTGACAAGCACTTTTAAAATATCATCTTAAAAGTGTATTAATTCAACGTCTCAAATTTGTTTACTATACGAACAGAATCTCTCTCTCTCTCTCTCTCTCTCTGATGTATTGCATAAATTCAATACTTCTTGAATTGTCCGCCAACACGATATACATTTATTTGACACGCACTTTTTAAAATATCATCTTAAAAGTGTATTAATTCAACGTCTCAAATTTGTTTCTTCAAAATTTAAATTTTCAATATTTCAAAAGAAAAATGTTATTCCTTTTCAGGTGAATGCGGTCATCAGCCCGCGGTGAGAGTATGGGATCTGCAAAGCGATCCCCAATCCGGCGGCCATCCCGGTCTATATCCACAAGTCCAGCAAGTTGCGGAGTTCCTGTCGCACAAGTACGGTATTTGTTGCGTGGTAAGACCCTTCGAGCGTCAAAATTTCTTACCGTTCCTTCTATATCTCGATATTTCCTCGCCTACAGGCATTTTCTCCGACAAACAAATACGTAGTCAGCGTGGGAACACAACACGACATGATCGTGAACGTCTGGGACTGGAGAAATAACATTAAGGTAGCAAGTAATAAGGTCAGTACCAAAGTAAAAGCGTTGGCGTTCTCGGAGAATGGCAGTTACTTCGTGACGGTTGGAAATAGGCATGTCAAGTTCTGGTTTTTGGAGTACGGCAAAGCCAAAGTAAGTAAATGTGTTTAAAAGTTAATTTAATCGCAGATATAGTTTTCAATTCTGAACATATTCGTGATGACAACTTCGTTGTTGAAATTATGTCCAAAATCGAAAGCTATACTTTGTACTTAGGATGTTTTGAATTAACTATTATCGATTTAATCAGATAAAGTAAATAAAACCGCTTTCCACACCATTGTTCGTAGTCTGTATACGTATTTCGACAACTAAATTGTCATTATCAGCGGGTAATTAATCACCTGTAGCACCTAGATCCGCGATAAAACTCACACAGAATAATTCCGTACAACCGCTGCACAGTTTAATATGTTTCATAGTCTTAAAACTACCACTTATCTTAAAGATCACCTACACATCCTAAAGTAATGGGTGTTTTTTTAAGAACTTGAGAACTTTAAAATGATAATTCAAGACAGAAATATTGTTGGAATGAATTTTTTTATTATAATCCGGTACATAATTTCACGGCATTTATTTTTTAAACATGATTTCCGGCATATGTCCGCCGCGACTACGAGTTACATGGTTCATTCGATCGGTCCAATGTTTGACTACTTTTTCCAGTAAATCTGGCCGTATGGACTATACAGGGTCATTGAAAAGTTACATAGAATATGTGTAAGATAGAAATGGAACCGTAACAAAGTTAAAAATAATAAGAGGTTTTAATTACCTTTTTTGATTAATTCAGTCAACCAGTCTCTATTAAAAACTCTTTTTTATAGATTTAGTAAATTTACAGAAATCAATTAAAAAATATTAAGTATTAAAGGTTTCGAAGTTGTACTGCCTGGTAGCTTAATTAGTAGAGCAGCCGTCTAGAAAACGGCGGTTAGAGATTCGAGTCCTTTTCCAGCCCAGAAATTTTTAATTGATTTCTGTAAATTTCTTAAAACTAAGTTCTCGCTGTTTTTCAAGAGATGGCTCCAGTAGTAAGTGCTGATCGATTGTAACATAACCAAAACGTCATTAACCAAGCTTAGACATATGGTAAACAAAACCGCTTTGACACATTAGTGATTTTGTTTTTGCGTCATATACTTTTGGTTGTGTGAAAATGTCTGATTTTGTGCCAAATAATCGTCATTTGCGGGAAGTGTTGCTTTTTTTTTCATTCGAAGAAAACGGCGGCTGAAGCGCATCGAGAACTCCAAAAAGTTTACGGAGATGCTGCTCTAAGTGAAACAACGTGCCGTGATTGGTTTCGTCGCTTCAAAGACGGTGATTTCGATGTTGACGACCGTTCGCGTGAAGGAAGACCAAAAACCTTCGAAGACGCTGAATTGGAGGCATTGCTCGATGAGGATCCGTGCCAAATGCAAAAAGAGCTTGCTTCAGCATTAGGAGTTACCCGCCAAGCCATTTCCCAGCGATTGCATGCGTTGGGAATGATTCAAAAACAAGAAACTTGGCTTCCTTATGATTTGAAGGCAAGAGACGTTGAGCGTCGTTTTTTCGCCTGTGAACAACTGCTCCAACGGCAAAAAAGGAAGGCTTTTCTTCATCGCATCGTTAGGGGTGATGAAAAATGAATTCATTACAGCAACCCAAAGAAAACAAAATCATGGGGACTGCCCGGTCGTGCTTCTACGTCGTCGGTTCGGCCGAATATTCACGCTGCGAACGTTTTTCTGTGTATTTGGTGAGACCAGGGCGGTGTTATTTACTATGAGCTGTTGAAACCGAACGAAACCATCATTGGGGAGCGGTATCAAACTCAATTGATGCGATTGAGCCGAGCATTGCGCGAAAAGCGGCCACAATACGAGCAGAGGCACGAAAAAATGATTCTACAGCATGACAATGCTCGGTCTCACGTTGCCAAACCCGTTGAAACCTACTTAGAAACGCTCAAATGGGGGTCCTACCCCACCCGCCATATCCCCAGATATTGCGCCGTCCGATTATTACTTGTTCCGTTCGATGGCACATGGTCTGGCTAATCAGTAGTTCCGCTCATATGAAGACATTTCAAAATGGCTTGATTCGTGGATAGTCTCAAAAGACGAACACTTCTACCGTGACGGTATTCGAGCTCTGCCAGAAAGATGGGAAAAAGTTGTCGTTGGCGATGGGCAATATTTTTAATGATTCATTTGTAAACATTTTTTCACAATAAAGTTGCATTTTCATCAAAAAAAAAGCAGCGAGAACTTACTTGCGCACCTAATAATAATTTTCATTTTAGTAACTTCCATTTTACTAGATACTTTTATTTCAAATTTTTTATTGCAGTACAAAGAAGCTGTGCCACTTATGGGTAGATCCGCCATATTAGGGGAACAAAGAAACAATTATTTTTGTGATGTAGCATGTGGAAAGGCTGACTGCGGTGATAGCACCTACGCAATCACAAGGTCGGGCCTTCTTTGCGAGTTTAACAATAGAAGGCTTTTAGATAAATGGGTAGAGTTAAGGGTAAGTTAATAATTTTGTTAGAGTTCGATTGTTTAGAGAAGAAACTTCAAGGTCAATGCGCTCGGACGAAATTTGGTTTAGGACGAGTCAATTATGCGCTGAAGGGGCGACCCTGTTTGCAGTGGTGTCCATTGTTGTTCGTGTGTTTATAGTGTGTGTGCTGTTTTCGCCAATTTTACTTGTTAGCTTCATAATTTATATAAAAGACTATTTTTTCAAAACCATTTTATCAGTTCTATCTATATTTAACTGGTAAGTGAAAAATTATGACGATTGAAGTAAAAAATATATACAGAAATATTAAAGTTAGGTTAAGTATTATTTGGATGCCACCGTGTTACGCCTATGGTAGAATCTCGTCGCGCAGATTTTGGTCATAGTTTCTTCTCTAAATAATCGAACTCTAGTAGAGTGATTGTATCCCCAAAAATATTTTAACAACTTTTTCAATGCGAAAGCAAGCTATGAATTGTAGTTTTTCAATCTGTTATTTGAAATAATAATAAACAAGACAATTCATTTCGTAACATACCTAATACAATAGTTTCGACGTACTAGAATGTGAGTGGTCCAATACAACTTCTTAAAGCCTGGAGGAACCATAGTTGTGGAGAATTGAAAATTGACCAGATGTACCAAGAACTGTAACGTCTTCGTCCAGCGCCGATTGATTCACTGCAGCTTCTTAAATCTTGGAGAAACCGTAGCTGCAGAGAAGTAGTACTGTCAGCAAATTAACAAGATGCACCAAATTGATCTAGCATTGATGAATGGAGAAGATCAACTGCAGAAGCTAGTGCTGTGCCGCGAAATTTTTGACGAACCTTTTGCATGTAGTCTACCACTTCTTCAAGTATCTATACAGGATGCCTTTAAAGAACTTATCAATTCTGGATCTTCAATCTTTTATGTTGCTATGACAAATTTGATTGCCCGTGGCAAAAATGTATTGATTCTGACGACTTTTAATTTTGGCTAATGAAGTTAACTTTTTAAGTCAAATTATAGTATTTCAAAATAGTACTTCAAGAAATGTTAAAAGGTCCAAATTGGGGAGGGACATCTACTAATCTTATTTTATTTGCTGACGACCAGGTTGTTTTGGCGAAAGATACTGAAGATGTGACATGTATGATTAGAAAATTGATGGAGGAATTTTAAAAAGAGGTGGGCCAAAGAAGTCGTAAGACCAAGGAATCCATATAGCTATAGACAGGAGAATTATGGAGGAACAAGAAACATTATATCAACATATATATATATATTGGGTCTGGGAAAAAGTTCGTGGCGTTTTTTCAGTAAAATTCAACTGGTCCCCGCATGGCGCGTGGACGAATTCATTTAAACCGAATATGCTCCATTATTATCGACAATGTTTCGCCATTTTTTTGGTAGATCCATGATCCCATCGGTGAAAAACTTCTGTGGTTTCTGGTCGAAAAACTGAATCAAGTAGTTTTCACAGGCTTCTTTTGAAACCAACTTAATTCCATTGAGAGAGTTCTGCAGAGATCGAAACAGATGATAGTCAGAGGGTGCTATATCCGGACTGTAAGGTGGGTGCATCAAAACTTCCCAACCAAACTCTCTCAATTTTTGACGGGTCATCAAAGAAGTGTGTGGTCGGGCGTTGTCATGATGGAAGACAACACCTTTCCTATTAATCAATTCGGGCCGTTTTCTTTCAATCGCCTGGCGTAATCTCTCTAGTTGTGCACAGTAGAGTTGAGAATCAATCGTCTGACCAGTTGGAAGTAGCTCGTAGTGGACGATTCCCCTCCAGTCCCACCATACACACAGCATCACTTTTTTTGGCGTCAATGTTGGCTTAGCGAACGCTTGTGACGGCTCACCATCCTTTATCCACGATCTTTTACGCTTCCGATTATCGTACGTAATCCATTTTTCATCTCCGGTTATTAAACGTTTCAGAAACGGCTCGATTTCATTCCGTTTCAGCAGCGCATCGCAGATGTTAATTCGGTCAATCATGTTTTTCACGCTCAACTCATGAGGAACCCATACGTCAAGCTTTTTTTTGTAACCAGCTTTGTGTAAATGGTTCAAAACAGTTTTGTGGTCAATGCCTAGCTCCATGCCAATATCGACACTGCTGATATGCTTATCTTGTTGGACTTTTTCAAGAATTTCATCAGATTTTTCAGTGATTGGACGACCGGAGCGTGACTCATCTTTCACATTGAAATTTCCAGAACGAAAGCGAGCGAACCATTTCCGCGCAACAGATTTCGATAAAGTACCTTCACCGTACACAGCACAAATTTTATCACAAGCCTGCGCAGCGTTCTTCCCCTTATCATAATAATATTGCAGAATATAGCGAAATTTCTCATTATTCTTCTCCATTTTCAAGTGCGAATAACTTTCCAACCACTGCACCGATTACAATGTTTCTACGCTCAAACTAACGTTCGGAAGGTCATCTAAAAAACGAGCCGTCGGTGGTGTCGCTGTGACTTGTTGTTCTTTAGTTATCGGCAACCAATGCCATCTATCGGGAAAAACGCCACGAACTTTTTCCCAGACCCAATATATATATATATATATATATATATGTATATATATATATATGTATATATATAATATATGACTTGTTCATCTGAGATCTGTACAATCTCTATTAGGTCACAGACCTTGATAGGAAGAAGATTTTCGATGACATCATAACCTCTAACCAATTTTTTCAACACTTAAATTCAGCTGCACAACCACAAATCTACTCCATATCAGTTTTTATTTCAATCGGCCTTAATTAAACCTTCCAAAACGAAATAATTAACTACCACGCGTTCATAAATTTTCCCCAATTTATAAATTTACAAAATTTGTTGAATTTAAACTGGATTGAAGACTTTTTAAACTTACGATAATGAATTACAATAGATTTGTACATGTAATAATACATTTTAGCTTCAAAACATAAACTCTACTGCCATCTGGATGCCCGACCTAGAAACATTTCACCTAACACCCTTGCATTTACGTATATTATTTTTGCGATTTAATTTTCAGACCACGAGTGCCAATTGTATCGCTGTAGGGAAACATTTCATATTCGTTGGATGTGCCGAAGGAATTGTTAGGTGTTTCGACCCTCTTACCTTGAAATTTATAACTACATTGCCTAGGACACATTATTTGGGAGTCGACGTTAGTTTGGGAACAAATATCACGTGCGTATTAAATATATTGTATTCGTAAACGTAAACGTAACTGGAAATAATATATTTTACTGAAAGAAAATTGCAGGAAAACATAAACCACAACATTTTAATTTACAGGCACATGTCGGCGCCACCAACAGATGCCAAATATCCAGATACAACAGCTATAACTTACGATGAAACTAGTAATAAACTCACGTGTATATATAACGATCACTCTGTATACGTTTGGGATGTTCACAATATCAAAAGAGTACGACAACCTAAAACCGTAAATAAATTTCTTTATAATTTTTTGGTAATTCCCCAGGTAGGCAAGTCCCATTCGTTTCTCTACCATTCCGCTTGCATTTGGGGCGTCGAGATGGCGCCACCGAATAGCCCACTGCCACCGGGTAGTTTCTTGACGTGCAGCTCAGACGACACAATAAGAGTCTGGACTTTGGATAAAATAACTGAGAAGAACGCAAGAGGAATGTACAAAAGAAACATATACAGTAATGTAAATCTTTCCTCGCTTCATATGGGCACTAATTATTAACGTTATCATTACTCTGACTGCAGGAACTGTTGAAAGTCGTCTACATCGATGAAGATTTAACGTATCTTAAAGACTTGGATATTTCCACGAATGGCGTGTCCAATGACAAGCAGGATACTTCTTACGATGGTAGAAATGGGGTGAGATGCATAAGACTTAGTCCCGATGGAAGAAATCTAGCGTCTGGTGACAGGGCAGGTATGGACTTTAAAATAGTAAAGGTTGTGCTTTTACCGTTTTTAATTGTTCAAAATCACGTCTCCTATTCTGTCAGTGTATGGAAATTAAATTAAAAACAACGAAAATAGATGGAGACACTTTGTACCATTCAAATTTAATGCTTTATAAAGTCATAGCATCTCTCTTGTATAGGTGTTTATATTCACAGTACTTCTATTTTGGCTCTGAATAATGTTTATAATTTCGTGTCTCTTATTTGTAAACGCAACATATCTGTGATCTAGTTTAATGAATCATGCTACTATTTAAACTATCCCCGTACATTAATAGGATTTTTCCAACACCAAAGACATTTTTTTTTATTAAAAATACAAAGCTCGACCCTCACAGACGAATTAAAAGAAGCAAATTAATTTTAAAGACAAATTCTAGCGGTATATTTTGTTATTGAAACACCCTATACTATTGGGTTGGCAACTAAGTACTTTCAGTTTTTACTGATAGAGAGTGTTGCTTTATTTTTTGTATAACGTATGTTAGTGCTGTACTTTACCGTTTGTCGCGTGATACTAGTCACATTGACGTAACTTCAGAAGCAAGTAGTGCGTGATTTTTATTAAAGCTATTAGTTGTGGGTTAATTTCAAATGGAGTGCAGAAACGAACATTTTAGACATATTTTACTATTTTATTTCCGTAAAGGGATGAAAGCTGCTGCGGCTCACAAAAAGATATGTGAAGTTTATGGTGCTAATTGCTTAACAGAGCGCACATGTCAGAATTGGTATAAAAAATTCCGTTCTGGAGATTTTTCCCTCAAAGATGAGCAACGTTCTGGTCGGCCTACTGAAGTTGATGATGACCAAATCAAAGTCATAATTGAAGAGGATCGTCATATAACTGTTCGAGAGGTTGCGGAGAGGCTACATGTATCGCACACAACAATTGAAAAACATTTAAAATGTCTTGGGCTAGTTAAGAAGCTTGATATTTGGGTACCTCACGAATTGAAAGAAATTCATTTAACACAAAGAATCAACTTTTGCGATATGCACCTTAGACGAAATGAAACCGACCCTTTCTTAAAAAGAATCATCACTGGTGATGAAAAATGGGTCCTGTACAGTAACATAGTTCGAAAACGATCATGGAGCAAACACGATAAACCAGCTCAAACCACATCGAAAGCTGAATTGCATCCAAAAAAGATCATGCTGTCAGTTTGGTGGGATTACAAAGGTGTTGTGTTTTTTGAGCAGCTTCCAAGGAACCAAACGATCAATTCTGATGTTTACTGTCAACAATTAATAAAACTGGATGAAGCAATCAAAGAAAAACGGCCAGAATTGTCAAATCGGAAAGGTGTAGTTTTCCACCAAGATAATGCAAGGCCTCACACATCTTTGACAACTCGTGGGAAACTCTTGGAGCTTGGCTGGGAAGTGATGCCACATCCCCCATACAGCCCTGATCTAGCACCATCTGATTACTATTTATTTCGAAGTTTGCAGAATTCTTTGAATGGTAAAACTTTCACAAATGACGATGACCTTCACTCGCACCTGGTTTAGTTTTTTGCTGATAAGGACCAGAAATTTTATGAGCGCGGAATCATGCAGCTGAAAGAAAGATGACAAAAGGTCATTGAGCAAAATGGAAAATATATAATTGATTAAAAACTATTCTTTGTTTAAAAAAAAAGTGTTTTATTTTATACTACAAAACCGAAAGTACTTAGTTGCCAACCCAATACATATACTTGTAATCTGAATGATCAATGAACTGTCAAAAACAAAGAAAAACTACGACACTTTCAATTTTCCCGATTCCCCTTTGTTCCCCAAAAACCCTACTTTATGTCAAACACCATTTCTCTCGCCCTTAGAACCGGTGAAAATATCAAAATTTGATTTAAAAAAAAAAGATTAAAAAATTGAAAAACATTCCATTTGTATGAAAATTTTATTATTTTTATTTGCTGTCGTCGTTCTGTGTATTTTTATAAAAAAAAGCTAAGCCTTCGGAAGTCTTATCAACAGCAACAGCAACAAAAGCCTACTACAATCAACTGTTCTAATAAAAACAATCCACACGTTTTGACACCAACATTTTTTTACAGGGAACATACGAATACACGAGACAACCAACATGGAAAGACTTATAAAAATCGAAGCGCACGATGCCGAAGTGCTCTGTTTGGAATATTCGGGCTTCGAATCTGATATTAAGTTGATGGCCAGCGCTAGCAGAGACAGATTAATACACGTTTTCGACGTAAATAGGGTAAGTAATACGCTTAATTCAACTTTGACTAGACTTCGTTTAAATGTTTGTTATTTTTCCGTCTCGTCATGTAATATTGATTATTGAATTTATTACTGAATTGATTACTGAATTTCGTTGATGCAGCGTTGAATCTCCACCTTTAATGCACGGGTGGTTGTGGGCTTGTTGACATAGATCTGTGATGTCAAATAACCCTATAAAAAGAAATCTAATGGTGTTAAATCACACGATCTAGGTCATCGAAAATTGGGTCCAACGAATCGACCGCTGCAAACGTACCCGCGCTGGCCATATGAACCAAGTCGAGTTCCATTCATAAATGTTTTGATTGTACTTCAAGCCGATAATAAAGTTTTTGAAATATCTCAAATGCTCTGCATTTTATTTTGAAAAAAAGTTGTCAAGTCCTTATTGGAAAACGCTTTAGTAACAATATAAACGCCTTTAAATAAATATTTAAAAAATTTTCCTATCATTTTACAGAATTACAATTTTTTACAAACACTAGACGACCATTCATCTTCAATAACAGCAGTTAGACTGTTAAATTCTTCACATGGAAACCTCCAAATGGTATCTTGCGGTGCGGACAAGAGTCTAATATTTCGTACACTAGAACGAGTAAGTTTTACACAATTAAAAAGTATTTTAATTAAGCAAAGTTAATTAATTAAAACTAGGTAGCCATTCTTTCCTCTTCTTTTTTATGTTTCGCAGACGACAAATACAAATCCACAATTCATAAGAGGCCATAATGCAACGGGTAAAACAACTTTGTACGATATGGAAATAGATGCCGGTCAGAAACATGTTTTAACGGCATGCCAAGACCGCAACGTCAGGATATACAGCGTCAGCACCGGTAAACACACGAAAAGTTTCAAAGGAAGTACAGGAGATGACGGTACATTAATCAAGGTAAGTGGAACACAAAATTGCGATGTGAATAAAACCTGTTTGATGTAGTACCGGAGTTTTTTTTTTGTTAATTAGGCATTTAATAGAAATTATTGTGTGTTAATTATGATGAGTGTCTTTTAAAAATTATGAAATGTGAGTAGAATCCGACGTTATTTAGTCTGATATATTCGGAGCTAACGGCAACATAGAAAACGCGGAAAGGCGATTCTTTTAGAATAGAAAAAAAGGAAATGTTAGCTTATATAAATAAAAAAAAACGAAGGTTTCCAGTATTATGGATCATTTGTTAAATCTACAAATTTTTAACGGTATAATTTAAGCATTTCAATGCAAATGAACAACTTTATTATTTAGATATTAGGTGCGCAACTAAGTTCTCGCTGTTTTCTTTTTTGATGAAAATGCAACTTTATTGTGAAAAAATGTTGTTTACAAATGAATCATTGAAAAAATTGCCCATCGCTAACGACAACTTTTTCCCATCTTTCTGGCAGAGCTCGAATACCGTCACGGTAGAAGTGTTCGTCTTTTGAGGCTATCCACGAATCAAGCCATTTTGAGATATCTTAATATGAGCGGAACTGCTGACTAGCCAGACCATGTGCCATCGAACGGACCAAGCAATAATCGGACGGCGCAATATCTGGGGAATATGGCGGGTGGGGTAGGACCTCCCATTTGAAGGTTTCTAAGTAGGTTTTAACGGATTTGGCAACGTCAGGCCGAGCGTTGTCATGCTGTAAAATCACTTTTTCGTGCCTCTGCTCGTGTTGTGGCCGCTTTTCGCGCAGTGCTCGGCTCAATCGCATCAATTGAGTTCGATACCGTTCCCCAGTGATGGTTTCGTTCGAGTTCAACAGCTCATAATAAATAACACTGCCCTGGTCTCACCAAATACACAGCAAAACCTTCGCAGCGTGAATATTCGACCGAACGGACGACGTAGAAGCATTACCGGACAGTTTGTTGGGTTGCTGTAATGAATTCATTTTTCATCACCCGTAACGATACGATGAAGAAAACCCTTCCTTTTTTGCCGCTGGAGCAGTTGTTCACAGGCGAAAAAACGACGCTCAACGTCTCTTGGCTTCAAATCATAAGGAACCCAAGTTCCTTGTTTTTGAATCATTCCCAACACATGCAATCGCTGGGAAATGGCTTGGCGGGTAACTCCTAATGCTGAAGCAAGCTCTTTTTGTGTTTTGCACGGATACTCCTCGAGCAAAGCCTTCAATTCAACGTCTTCGAAAGTTTTTGGTCTTCCTTCATGCGAACGGTCATCAACATCGAAATCACCGTCTTTAAAGGGGCGGAACCAATCACGGCACGTTGTTTCACTTAGAGCAGGATCTCCGTAAACTTGTTGGAGTTCGCGGTGCGCTTCAGCCGCCGTTTTCTTCGAATGAAAGAAGAAAAGCAACACTTCCCGCAAATGACGATTATTTGGCACAAAATCAGACATTTTCCCACAACCAAAAGTATATGACGCAAAAACAAAATCACTAATGTGTCAAAGCGGTTTGTTTACCATATGTCTAAGCTTAGTTCATTACATTTTGGTTATGTCACAATCGACCAGCACTTACTACTGCAGCCATCTCTTGAAAAACAGCGAGAACTTAGTTGCGCACCTAATATATACCCTATGTCTCAAAAATAACCGTAACAATTACTTCAACGAAAATAGTAACGCCATCTGTTGATGAGAGATTGATTTATAAAATGTCAACCTTTTAAAATAATCTCTAAAGATATGAAGCGTTTTATTCAATAAAAAGAAGTTTCAGCTAAAGAACTGTCTTTCTGCAAAGCAATGGTTCAGAGTTGTTACTTCGTGATGGCTAATACCAAATAGTAATAGCAAGCAATAGTGTGTTTTTACACAGACTTAGACATATTTTTTTTTTATTCAGGTGGTTTTGGATAGATCGGGGATATACCTGGCGACGTCTTGCACCGACAAATCCCTGTCAGTATACGACTATTATACAGGCGAATGTATGGCAACCATGTGCGGACACTCAGAGTTGGCAACAGGGCTTAGGTTCACCAACGATTGTCGACGATTAATATCGGCCAGCGGGGATGGGTAAGTTTGTTGAGTTAGAAACCATTGTTGAGAACCGTTTTATACCATTTATTCAACGAAATACATATTCTGAAAGAGAAGAACTTTTTAACAAATGTACTGTTAATAATACACTTCTTCTTTTGCTTAAACAGTCGTCGATTATTAAATTCGTGTCACTTCGAGAGATCCAGCCAATTTACTTCTAAGAACTGTTGTTATAAGTACGGAAACTTTTAGCCTTTTTGATATCACTTAGTATAGGGTTGTTAGTTAATCCCGTTCGATTTTCTACCATTTATTCAACGAAATATGTATATATAAAAAAGAAGAACTTGTCCAACAAATGTACTATCCGGTTTCTATCATTTTGATCCAGCTTTGAAGCAATTTAATTATGCCATCCGTCCCAAAAGCTTCCCTCTTTATTCTCAAACGATCTGTCAAGGTGTTGATGTCTTCAAAAGATTCCAAATTTTTCCTATTAAGAGAATTTTGTAGAACGCGAAACAAATGATAATCGGACGGTGCAATATCTGGGCTACATGGAGGGTGAGGAACAATATCCCATGAAAACTCTGCCAACTTCTATACGGTGGTTACAGATGTGTGGGGTCATTTCAAAAAAACTTAATGCCTTACCTCATTTGTTTTGTCAACGTGTCTCATTTTCCTTTAAATCAACCCCGTATATCACTCTAAAGATGAATAACAAAACTTTGCATAACAAACTTAATTTCTAGTTGCATCTTCGTGTGGAGCGTACCCCACGACATGGTAGTCACAATGCACGCAACCAATGAGACAAAAGATGCCTTTATACAACAACATTGCTATAAATTTAATGCCTTACCTCATTTGTTTTGTTTTCGTTTTCCATTTTCTATTAAATCAACCTCGTATATCACTTTGAAGATGAATAACAAAACTTTGCATAATAAACTTAATTTCTAATTGCATCTTCGTGTGGAGGGTACCCCACGACATGGTAGTCACAATGCACGCAAGCAATGAGACAAAAGAAGCCTTTGTACAACAACATTGCAATAAATTTAATGCCTTACCTCATTTGTTTTGTTTTCGTGTCTCATTTTCTATTAAATCGACCCCATATATCACTCTGAAGATGAATAACAAAACTTTGCATAACAAACTTAATTTCTAGTTGCATCTTCGTGTGGAGGGTACCCCACGACATGGTAGTCACAATGCACGCAAGATTAAGTCAACAAGCGATGAGGCAAGGGAAGACTTTGGACAACGAGATATTCTCGGACGGTCAAAACCCCGATTTTTACGATGCAAACGCGATGGACAACGATTACAGGTCCCGTCGCCCCCCATTAACCCATCTCTAAATCTAATATAAGCTCTTTTCAGATTCAGCATCGGCCAGTTACCTTTATGGGCTAAGAAGCATATATCGGAGGATACGAGCCCCCCCGTATCTTTGGCGAAGG
Source organism: Dermolepida albohirtum (assembly GCA_031893035.1). Lineage (NCBI taxonomy): Eukaryota > Metazoa > Arthropoda > Insecta > Coleoptera > Scarabaeidae > Dermolepida > Dermolepida albohirtum. Next base: position 142,115 of record JAVIWB010000871.1, on the reverse strand, counting down.
GTGTCGTAGCTCCTAAAGGCAGGTGGGCGCAGAGGGCTGAAAGAACGGTGGGTGTAAAGTCGTTTTATGCGGGCGACACCGTCATTCCCTTCCCGGGGATGCAAGGTATTGTCTCTTTATTGACTTTTTAACGTTTTAAAATATGTACCTTGCTTTTTTAAATTGTTACAGATAGGAAAATGGATTCGGATGGCTCCAAAGACAGTTCCCTGGATAGCGGTACCGAAATAAAACAGTACACGGAATTGAGGAGAGAAGTTGTTATAAATAGGCAGGTTAGAATTACCCTTAAAATTAGTTTGTGTGCATATAGCTTACAGTCCTTTCGGTTAGAGAATGGTGCTGTACTTCATTAAATCATGCGCAAAGTGTGACGCAAAACGAAACCAAATACCACACTTTATTTAGAAAACTTAAGTAGATGACAATAATTGCCCTAGAATCCGATGCCCCATCTGTGGCACTACACTGGATGTAACCTAACCTTAATCTTTAACCGATCTCTTGAAATTTTTTAATAATTCGACCAATAGTGCTTTCAGATGGACGATTATGTAAACCGTAAAATTCACGTAATTTTCTAAAAACTCTTTCCACAGAACGCTGATTTTCATAAAATAATTCAACAATTTGAACGCGTTGTTGTACCGTGTACGAAGCAATTTTTATAAATGTCATACATCGCACTTTTTAAATGCCCACAAACCCAGACAAATTCAGTGCGCCATCTATCTTTTATTTATTCTTGAAAAAAACCGTGCAATTTGAAACAGCCTTTATTTTCATATTACCGAAAGAAATAATGTCATAACCTAACTAAAATTAAATGTTACTAAATTTGAATTAAAAGCTAAACATAATACATGCATATTCTTCGGTATTTACAAACCACCTGCATTTTAAAAAGAACCATACATCGAGAAATTATTTGGAATAGATTTGATCCAGGTTCTTAGATTTTATTTAAATACAACAACTTTCCAGCAAGCCTTGTATTAACATACATCTGCATTGGAGCAAATTCAATATCCCTACTGCCTACATTAATTTTAACTAATCTAAGTTTAACTAACATTTCCAGGACGAGGAGTTTACGGTGTGCGAAGAGAGTTTTAACGAAATTAACAAGAGTTCACCGCAGGTACGTACACTTTTTAACATCAAATTAACGATGACGAAAGGTCCATCTTTATTCTTTAACTATATTTCATATACGAGTAATAATATCAAAACTTCATTAATAATAAAACGAACTTAATTAACGTCGATGTCTTCGAGTCAGTGCTAGACTATTTTAACTAATAGCCACTGCTGTTTCTCTTTCGGAACGGACACGTTTTCTTTCTGGTATTTTCTCGTGATATCAGCGCATACAGTGTCCGCTAAAAGTTCTTTTACGCATTATTCAATAATAAAGAAAATAAATTATAATTTTCACAGATATCTCCACGAGACGTAATGATAAGCCGAGGCGAAATAAGGCGAGCTCTCTTAACGGACGACAGCGCTCTGGGTTCGTTAAGGGATCCTGATAACGAGTCGACAGCTCACGACGGTGATATCGACTCCGATCAGGAGTACAGACACCAGCCCTTATATTATCCGACCCAGGTGGATTCTGCTAGGTAACAAAGGACAGATCTGGAAAGTTTTGAACGTTCAAGCAAATTTTTTTACTTCCAGTGGTAGTGAATTTACGATAACAAACATAGATGCTGACGAATTGAGGAAGTCTATAAGAAAATCGAAGAAGAACTTACCACCTATTACCATACAACAACCTACTTCGATTTCTGGCAGCCAAGACTCAGACGACGATGATGATGATGTAAGTATAGTGTTTTGTTTTGGATTTTGGATTTGTTAAATATTGCGAATTCACTGTAAATAACAGTCGAACTGAAAAGTCCCCGGTCTACCATAGTAAAACACAGTTTTTTGGCAAAATTCGATTTTATTATTCAACATAGTTGCCTTCGAGGGCGATACACCGATTATAGCGTTCTTCCAACTTTTCGATACCATTTTTGTAGTACGAATTGTCTTTAGCCTCGAAATAGGCCTCAGTTTCGGCGATCACCTCCTCATCCCTGGTAAATTTCTTCCCGGCGAGCATTCTCTTGAGGTCTGCAAACAGGAAATAGTCGCTGGGGGCCACATCTGCTGAGTACGGTGGATAGGGAAGTAATTCGAGACCCAATTCACTTAATTTGGCCATTGTTTTCATTGATTTGTGACACGGTGCATTGTCTTGGTGAAACAGCACTTTCTTCTTCTTCATATGGGGCCGTTTTTTTGCGATTTCGTTCTTCAAACGGTCCAATAACGCTGTATAATAGTCGCTGTTGATGGACTGGCCCTTTTTAAGATAATCTATGAAAATTATTCCATACGCATCCCAAAAAACTGACGCCATAACTTTTCCAGCTGACTGTTGCGTCTTTCTACGCTTTGGAGCCGGTTCATCGCGTGCAGTCCACTCGGCTGACTGTCGATTGGACTCTGGAGTGTAGTGATGAATCCATGTTTCATCCATTGTCACATATCGACGCAAAAACTCGGTTTTATTACGATTTAACAGCTTCAAACACAGCTCAGAATCATCAACTCGTTGTTGTTTTTGATCGAATGTGAGCTCGCACGGCACCCATTTTGCACAGAGCTTCCGCATGCCCAAATATTCATGCACGATGTGTCCAACACGTTCCTTTGATATCTTTAGGATGTCGGCTATCTCGATCAACTTTACTTTACGGTCATTTAAAATGATTTTGCGAACTTTTTTGATGTTTTCGTCGGTGACAGCCTCTTTCGGTCGTCCACTGCGTTCGCCGTCTTCGGTGCTCATTTCACCACGTTTAAACTTAGCATACCAATCAATTATGGTTGATTTTCCTGGCGCAGAGTCCGGAAACTCCTCATCAAGCCGTGCTTTTGCTTCAACGGTATTTTATCCCTTCAAAAAGCAGTACTTTATCAGCACACGAAATTCTTTTTTTTCCATTTTTTTAAATAGCAAAAGTAGCTTCACTCTTAACGCAATATCTCAGTAACTAATGGTCGGATTGCTGTCAAATTTTGACACGTTTCGTTTGAAGGTTAGTACTATCTAAAAAACATACGGATTTAATAACAGTAACGCCATCTATGTGTCAGACCGGGGACTTTTCAGCCGACCTGGTATAATGCGTTCAATCTTATATAAGATACATCACACAATCAATTAATAATCTAGCACTGGTACATCGTGACAGATGCAATACCATTATTACCTATTTATTCTTCCAGGCGTCAACTCCTAGTGGTGAAAATACAGACAGAAATCCTATGTCAATATTATCACTGAGTTCGGAATCTTTAGATCAGTTAGCTAGTCGAGAGAAATATCTACAGTCAACGTTTGAAAGTCTGAGCGGTGCCGAGATGGACTCACCAAGTAAACACAAATAAGTCAATTTGTCGGACATTTGATAATCAAACTTGTACAATTTTCAGTTAACAAATCCTCCATATCGTCACAGTATCACACAACCAAAACCAACGGAACCACACCAACGCGAAATATCTCCGTGATTAACGCCACTAGACAAGCCAAGAACGATCCAAGCACTTTGAAGAAACGTGAGGAATTATCTAAGATGATAGCTGATACTAAAAAGAAGTTAGCGAATGTAAGTGTGGTTTTAGGTTAGGTTTTTACAAAGTATACGTATTTTTTTAAATTAAAACAGGTGATTGATTGTAGAGAGAGAAGATAGATGTTTTTATTTACGCCTCAAAGTTAAATGTACGATCTTACAAATATACATTAGACATTTTCCTTTATTAATTTCATAAAATTTAAATATTTACAAATACAATTAAGAACGCCTTAATAACTTCGCGTAGTCTCCGTAGAATGCAACATTACATCATTATTTAGGGAATTGTAAAGCGGACAGCTTCAAAACTTTAAACAGAAACGTAACATAATGTTTACGCAGCCTTCGCTGTACGAGTACAATCTCCGAACCCAGAAGCCGACATGCAACTCCAGACCATTATGCCGTCGCTATTACTTCCGTTGCTAGCACAATTTAGTCTTGATTATAAGCTTTTTATTACAACATTAAAGACGAGATGAGTCGTATTACCAATTTGTCGAAACATACGTCCAAAGAGTGTTCGCAATTACGTAATAATTAAAATAGTAAATTTCTTTGGAAGCTGAGACAAAAAAAGCTCTCTCCGCATTAATATTTGTGTCCCGGTCACATATTTCGATAACTAAGTTGTAATCATCAGCAAAAAAATTAAACGCAGTGTAGTACGTTTTCCTTTCCGTTTTCTAACCTATTTATTGCGAAAAATATAGTTTTTATTGAATGCTAAATATGTTTGTAATCGTTTCGTTAATAGGGGTGTCTTTATGCACTGTATAAAAAAGGGTACAGACAGTTGTAACCGTAGTTTGAACTCAGTTTCAATATAAATAATCGTGGTGATTGTAATATTGTTGAATACGTTATAAATTCGGTGCAGTAGTAAAAATAATGGCTAGAAGACAGTGAAACCTAGATATTAGCTCAAACAGTTACTCTAATACTAGAAGTAATATCAAATCGGACAGTAGAACGACAACTTCGCATATCCGGGTACTGTGTGCTGTGAGCTATTAAAAGCAAAGAAGAAACGGAGACCGGAAACATAGTGGAAGACCTAAAGTAACATAGAAAGTTGCAGTTCAATACATGAAGATGATATCATTAAGAAACTTTCAGCTAACCACTCCAGCAATAGTTCCAACATCAAAACATTAGTGTTCCTGTCGTAAAATGCCGATTGGCAAACAGGATTAAAAAATAGTATAGCAGCTGGAAAATCCCTATTAACAATCTTTCATAAAAGAAAGTAAAACACCAACATTGAGCCACGGAGCAATGGAAAAGGTATTGTAATCCATGAATCGAAATTTCAGCTGTTTGGAACTGAAGGACGAGTGTTTGTACATCGCTGTGTCGGTGAAAGAAGCAGAACTAAAGTGTTGTTCAAACTGTAAAGCATGGAAGTTCAATAGGAACTCGATACAAAGAATATATCCCATATCAGATTTAAAAGACCGGCAAAATCAAGCATAGCTCGACATTGTGTTTAATTTTCTCCTGATGACAAACTAGTTGTCGGAATACGTAACCAGGACACAAATATTATTAAGCATGGTAGTGGAAATATAATGGCTTGGGGGTGTTTTGGTGGCAGACATATTGGTTCTCCAATTGAAATTGACACGTAATGACCGAAGATGTGTATTTGCAGATTTTAAAAGGTGGCGTTTCCGCAAGAAGTGAATTGATTGGTGACAGATTTCTGTGCCTGCAGGATAATGATCCATAACATACAGCGATGATTGTAAAAGTATGAAATAATAAACCCAAGCAGGCGTGGCGTTCTTACGTTACTGAAATGGCCGCCACGCAACTCTTTAGAATTGATATGGGACCATGAAGACGCATGAGGTACACACATCGTTATTGTGGTTTCTGCGAATTAAAATTTGAGCTATTTGGAAACAAAGGACAAGTATTTGTACGCCGCTGTGTCTATTAAAGAATGTTCAAATTATAAACCTTGGAAATGGAACTTTAATGTTTTGTGGGTGTTTTCGTGGCCTGCAGTAAAACAACGTAGAATAAACAGCGAAATACTATACAACTCCGCACAAACACTGGATGTCACCAAAAAATGTATTTAGGTAATTTCACGTGTATTATAAAAGCTAATACTAAACACTTCTTTGATCAGAAATTCGGTATTTATGAAATAAATTGCGGAGACCGTAATTTGAGATACATTGGTTAACTTAAACGTTCAATAGGAACTCGATACAAAGAATATATCCCGTATCAGATTTAAAAGATCGAAAAAAATCAAGCATAGCTCGACATCGTGTTTAATTTTCTGCTGATGATGACAAACTAGTTGTCGAAATACGTAACCAGGACACAAAAGGACAAAAAAGTTTTTTTTAGTTCTTTTGAGTGATGATGTAGATAATACGCTTTTTCAGATGCGTCTGGTCTAGTGCATACAAACTCGGTTGTATTTTGTATCAGTAATCGAAGCCAACTAAGACTATTTTTAATATTAATTCATCTTCGTTTACAGGTCGGTCATAACAGTCCGTTAAAATACAGCAAATCGATCCACGATTTGTCGCACGTACCGGAAAAAGACAAGTGGGGTTCCCCGAACCGAAAACAAGGTAACGAACACGATATTTCGGAATGTTCATATTCAACATCAACAACATATCCCGTCGATCAATCCCACCAAAACTACCAACTTAACAGAAGCGATTTCCCCTATTCTATTAACGATACTAACTCAGAAACAGAAAGAACTCGATACTGCTTGCATGACTGCAGCAATCTGGCTTCCAGTATATCCTTGCCCATTGACCTGCAACTGTGCGGTTGTCACATGAAAGACCTAATGGACGTGTATACAGGTAGTGGCGGCAAAGACCTGAGCGCGACCGCGGCTCCGAAACTGAGCGATATGTTGCAGAAAAGTCCCGAGAAGTCGCAGAAAGATCTAGCCGCGATGATCAGACCTAGGAAACTGCAATTGGACAAGACCTTGACGAAATATAAGATGCACAAAAGTCTGCCAGTGTCTCCTGTCAGTGAAGAGTGCCGGTTATCGGATTTCGTCCAAGACAAACAGCAGAGTAATTTGAAAGACGACTTCTCGTCCAGGAGATCTTTCAGTTACTTCGTAGATTTCAAAGACGAAACTGACAAAGGTTTCCGACAAATATGCGACGACATCGAGAAATTTTCGCAGGACTTTAATCGAAATTACGAGAGCATATTGGACGAGAAAAAAACCGACGAGGACGACGCGAATTTCAGTTCGGATTCGCTGGAAGATTGCAGTTTTAACTCTACGAAGAATAAAAAGGTGAAAGACTTGATTCCACCTAGAAGATGTGTATCGAATAATGAAATATACAAGTACCAAATGGAAGAGAGAGATTGTAGCAACTTTTACCACGCGTATGATTGCGACATGCCCAAAAGCGAAAGTTTTTATTTGAATCCCAGTAATAAAAATTCCCAAGATAGCATTCTTTCGGAAGATAACTTTGATTACGATTACCAAAAGAGTAAAAGTTACTGCAACAGTTTGGAGAGTGTCCTATCGAATGAATCCGACTGCAAGTCGGCTCCTTTAGAAATACTCTTCACCTCAACTAAGAAATCGGTTAGGAAAAAGGAAGGGGAATTTTCAAAATCCCTTCCGAAGAATGTAACAAATGAATTCTACAATTACGGCGGAAGTCTACCGAAGAAGTACGAAGAATACAACCCGGCAGATCAATATTTGAAACCCTACTACGTGATCACAGACAATTTGCGTAGATCGCAAACCTTCACAGCTACCCAATCGACGTCTGCATCGCAAAAGTGCAATCTTCGAACGTCCCAAACCCAAACGGAATTGAATTACAGGACCCCCGAAGAGATAGTGGCCAAAAAATCCAATGTGAGTGTCGATTTTCAGCAAAAATTACTCAAGTTCGAGAGCTGTATCGCCCAAAACGAACTGAAGCCCCAAATGAACGCGAAAAGTCGCGAGGCCAAAAAGGGCATAGCGTTTTTCGTCGAAGCCGAGCAGAAGCCAAAGCATTCAAAGCCTGTGATGAAAGAGCGTAACGAAGATACAAAAAATGTGCCAAAAAGAGATAACGTCATGTACATTCCTAGCTTAGAAAGTAAAAACAAGCAGTACAAAAGTAAGTTTTGCAATGTCTTGAACAACAAGCCCGAGTTTAATATTGAAATTTACGAAAGCGGAAATAGAAGTAAGAATTCTGGTAATTTCACGTTAACCAACTTCAATTTCGATCGAACCAATAAGAATCACATCCAAGAAACGTCCAGTTTGGACAGACATTTGTTATCGAAAGGACTTTTAGATTCTGAAAAGATTTGCCACAAGCCGCCGAAAGCAGTTCGCAGGCACAGTTCGAAGACCAGAAAGAGTAAAACTTCCTATGAATACATAAGGAAAGACGATTTCTTTAGAGATTTGAAGAATCATAACAATTCGAGGAAGTCTTCAGGTTTAAACAATTGCAGCAACGAAAACCTAGCGCCAACCGTAGAAAAAACAATCGAGTTTCATTACAAGGAGAAGAACATTGAGAAAGAGTGCGAGAACGGAAATACGAATACTTTATTTACAGAATTATATGACAGTTTGGACAAGCCTACTTTCAATACGAAGATGGATCACGATTCACTGGAAGTTAACTTGAATAACGAAGACAACGGGAAGATGTACGACAGTTTAGAAACCGATTCAAAGAACGTGTTTGCAAAGAACAGTTTGGACGATGAGTGTAACGTTTGGAAAGGGAAACGCAAGAAAGACAAGTTAAAAAGTCATCTGCACGCCCACGGATTCCCATCGGCCATGGACAGGATCCAGTTCGCTTTGGAAAATATAAAGATACTGAACGAAATACAGAAAAAGATTCACAAGATTAACACTTTGGTCGACATTTTCAGACAGAATATGTGCGTCGGCAAAGTAAGAGCTCTATCGAACATGTACGAGAGTTTAACGAACTCGAAGAGTTATTACAATGACCTTTCCAAGCATCAGTTGCCGCAGGTCAAATTCAGAAGGAGGAACTTGAGTTTACCCAATTTCGTGGAGAGACGATTAAATTACGAAAGCAAGAAGGAACGGGAAAAAAACAATCACAAAAATAACAATAATAAAAAGGGGGCTTCTAATTTGAAAACTAACGCCAACGCTACCAGCACTAACAAGTTAAAAGTCCCCGAAGATGATCAACCGTTGGACGATCCCAATGCGCAAGGTGATGCAAATAAGTTTGTTTGGGCATGGATTTTTTCTTGTTAGCTCGATTTTATTGTCGTAGCTTTTTGTTTCTGTCTGTCCTGAAAATAAGTGGCTACAGTTGTACAGAATTTTTTAAAATTTGACAACGCATGGATATATCTATATACATATTATTTTATACAAATCGAAACCCACTTTCAGATCTCACTTTTTAATCCTTGTACATTGTCCCTATTCCACGTCCCGAATCCAAGTTGTACATATCAGTTTTGTACATTTTCTTGTGGATATTAAAAGGGAAACGGATACCGATTCCTATAGAAAATGTATTGAATGCATGAGTGTTAAAATTTTTCAATTTTCTAATACTTAAGCGACGATTTAAATGTAAATTTTCATTGGAGGCTGCGATTAATTGAATGAATCAAATAAGAAGTAAATAAAGCTATTTACCACATCAATTTTCGTATTCTATGTACGTATTTCGACAACTAAGTGGTCATCGTCAATAGATTGCAAATATTCATTTCCTTTTTTTGATTCAATATGATTTTTTTAAAGAAATAATCATTATATTAATTAGGAGATTAAAAAAGGCTATTGTTACCTCAAAACAATCGAGACAATCAATCTGTTTGTTTACCATTTCACTCAGTTACAAAAAAATTAAATAAAGTCTTTAAAGAACGCAGATTTTAAATTACATTTCGGTTCAGAAACTCTGCTAGGAAAAAGAGAGTCGAGTTAAATTAGATATCTGGAATTTATGAAATAAAATGCCATTGTATTGGGTTGGCAACTAAGTACTTTCGGTTTTGTAGTATAAAATAAAACACTTTTTTTTAAACAAAGAATAGTTTTTAATCAATTATATATTTTCCATTTTGCTCAATGACCTTTTGCCATCTTTCTTTCAGCTGCATGATTCCGCGCTCATAAAATTTCTGGTCCTTATCAGCAAAAAACTGAACCAGGTGCGAGTGAAGGTCATTGTTATTTGTGAAAGTTTTACCATTCAAAGAATTCTGCAAACTTCGAAATAAATGGTAATCAGATGGTGCTAGATCAGGGCTGTATGGAAGATGTGGCATCACTTCCCACCCAAGCTCCAATAGTTTCCCACGAGTTGCCAAAGATGTGCGAGGCCTTGCATTATCTTGGTGGAAAACTACACCTTTCCGATTTGATAATTCTGGCCGTTTTTCTTTGATTGCTTCATCCAGTTTTATTAATTGTTGACAGTAAACATCAGAATTGATCGTTTGGTTCCTTGGAAGCAGCTCAATTGGATGCAATTCAGCTTTCGATGTGGTTTGAGCTGGTTTATCGTGTTTGCTCCATGATCGTTTTCGAACTATGTTACTGTACAGGACCCATTTTTCATCACCAGTGATGATTCTTTTTAAAAAAGGGTCGGTTTCAGTTCGTCTAAGGTGCATATCGCAAAAGTTGATTCTTTGTGTTAAATGAATTTCTTTCAATTCGTAAGGTACCCAAGTATCAAGCTTCTTAACTAGCCCAAGACATTTTAAATGTTTTTCAATTGTTGTGTGCGATACATGTAGCCTCTCCGCAACCTTTCGGACAGTTATATGACGATCCTCTTCAATTATGACTTTGATTTGGTCATCATCAACTTCAGTAGGCCGACCAGAACGTTGCTCATCTTTGAGGGAAAAATCTCCAGAACGGAATTTTTTATACCAATTCTGACGCGTGCGCTCTGTTAAGCAATTAGCACCATAAACTTCACATATCTTTTTGTGAGCCGCAACAGCTTTCTTTCCTTTACGGAAATAAAATAGTAAAATATGTCGAAAATGTTCGTTTCTGCACTCCATTTAAAATTAACCCACAACTAATAGCTTTAATAAAAATCACGCACTACTTGCTTCAGAAGTTACATCAATGTAACTAGTATCACGTGACAAACGGTAAAGTACAGCACTAACATACGTTATGCAAAAAATAAAGCAACGTTCTCTATCAATAAAAACCGAAAGTATTTAGTTGCCAACCCAATAATAAACACACCGGTCAAACCAAACAGTCAATAGAAACTCTGTATAAAGAACGTATCGCGTCAAGTTTAATCGACCTGGGAAATCCAGTTTAGCAAAACACGTGCTAAAAAATAATCATAGTAACCGCGAATTGTGTACATTTAATCGAAAATATAAATAATTACCGTGAATTGGACAGTTACGAAAGCATATTTATTGTGAAGCTTCTTTGAGTTCCTGGAAGATACGACTGTTAAAAAATGTCCATAAGTAGAAGCGGGAGTGTACTTTAATATAAATGTTGCCAGAAATTATTCTGTTCGAATTTAACCGCAGATACAGGTGAGATACTGCGATTAGTTATCTGCTGATGATGACAACTTAGTTGTCGAAATACGTATACAGGCTATGAACATTGATGTCGTGGGAGGTTTTATTTATTTTCTTTTGTTTAACGATTTAAATAATCATTTTAACGGATAATTTAATATAAGATTCCTATATGTTATTAATAACATTTGAATAACACTAAACAGACTTAAATTTCATAGGTTCTCACGATTGGTGTCTAAGAATATAATATTCCTCCAAATTTCGCTTTATAATCATAATAATTGTATTGATTTGTATCAACAGCTTCTTAAAGATCTAATTCATCTCATCATAGTGTTCTTATATGTATACTTGCGTTTAATTGATGCGCGGTTTTAATATTCTCTGTATAGCTTTTTCTATATTGATTCTCCAATGAAAGTTCTCTCCAGTAGCCAATGCTTCAACTTCGACGTCTACTTTATTGTATGTTCCTGTAGATAGGTTCTGCAGACATCGATTTCCCGATTTGTAAGTTGCGTGTGTGACTGCGATGCTTCATTATCTCTTGTTAAAATATTCGATCGCTAAAACAGAACGAAGAAAAAGAATTGGTCGATTTATTTCGAGGAAATTGAAGTGTTGGCTACCACGAAGAAGGCTCATCGGAAAATTCTTTTAAAAAAAGCTATCGAGATACGTCAAAACTTTAACTTTTGATTGCAAATTTAGTAACTACGGAAGGAATTTAAGAGGCTGATGAAATGTACAGTGAAATATCACTTTTTTAAAATAACCACGCGTTGAAACTTGGAATAACTTACATTGTTATCAACATCAGCCGTGAGAACCTATGAAATTCCACGTTTATTAATTTTTAAATACATAAAATGCTGTTTCAGATCTGATATTTAAACCTATCATTTCTCATAGACTGGGTTAATATCTTTTTTTTTGCTTTAAAACGTTTTTAATTGGGTTTTCGGAAGTCGTGACGTGTGTTTTCTGTTTTCCATAGAAATTATTAATATAAAAAAGATCAATTAATTATACGTGTGTAGATTGGTTGATTTTTTTTTGATAATTTTTTTGCCATCTTTCGGCAAGTTTCGTTATTTCTCGTCTCTAATCGCTCCTACTTCAACCAAGAACTTTACAAGGTACTGATACACTTATCTGAATAGAATGTTACACCACATAAGGGGTTTTGAAGAGAGTAAAGCAGGTGACAATCTGAGGAAGTAAGCTGCGCCGTGTCTGCTGCGTATAGCAGCAAAATTCCAGTTTTTGACAGGCGATCGAACTTGTGTTGGGTCTCGCCTTTGTAAAACACCACTTCTTTACGATTAATAAGTTTCGAACGTTTCTGGATTCGCGCAAATTGTCCAATTATTTCACTCCTCGATAAGAAACTCGGAAAGCACACCTTTAATATCCTACCACACTGAGAGCATGACCTCGCTCCGATGAACGTCAACTTTCGATGACGTTTGAGACGAATCTTCAAGTCGGCATAAAAATTGTTTTCGCACCGTATTCTGTAAACAGTACATTATTTTTAACCAACTATCAATCGCTTCAGAAAAGGGTCGCTTTCCTCCTGTTTAAGACGCATACCGAAGACATTTATTCGCATCATCATGAGGAAGTCAACTTGCTGATATATCCTAGCTTCTAGAGAATTTTCGTTGTAAACTTTATGCTATCTTTCACAAGCTTGTCGCGCGTTCTTTACTTTACGGATATAACAGAGTAACATAGAGATCTTCTATTTTTCAAATTTTTATAAAACTTCGAAGCCTTAATCAAATTTCCTTTTTTTTCCACAATAATGTGTAGAATAAAGATAGGTTGCAAACGACTAAAGTACTAGCAAAAATGGAGCAGTGCCATCTGTTGCAAAAATCTGTAATGACTTCACCGAAAACCCAATAATATAAAAATTCTTAAGATACCTACAACCTGGTATCCTAAATGCAATTAAACGAATTACCTTTTCGTCATTTACCCAAAACAAATTAACCCACGCGTAAAACAACGGGCTAGTTCTACCGAACAAACTGTATACATTTTTATTACATGCTTTGAAAGCATACTCATCGCCGATATATTTGCATATGTGCATGGCTTTTGTTCGTTTTCCATTGTTTTTTTTTTCTTCTTGCATGTTTGCAGTACATATAGATTCAGAGAACCCAGACAGCAACTTACGTAGAACGTGCAGCTTAAGTGATCTAAGCATGCAGAACCCCATCATACAACCAAAGAGGAAAATCGAACAAGGTAGGTGTCGTTGTGCTTTTATTAATGGCATTGCTTAAAACCGCGCAGATGTCGCTTCCTAATAACCTCCGTAACAGCCAGAATTTTGCAACGATAAAGCTGATTTACCTTAAAATTTGCCCCATTTATTTTAGAAGTAATATACGAGGACTATTCAACTATTAGGCTTCGTTCACGAACAATGTCAACTGTCGCAAATATTCGAATTAGACAGGAGTAGAAAGTTACGAGATTGTTATCGCGACACTAAAAATCTCGACGGATGAAATGAAAAAGTTAAGATGCGCGATCAAATTCTGTATTCGTTTTTTGGGCAAGATCTGCTTGTTTTCGATGACGTAAATAGTTTAAACATTGTCGGAGAAGTTAACGCGTGTGTAAGGTGGTCCAAACGCTCCAATCAGTGTGACCAACTCGAGTAAAACACGTATCCCTAATATTCTATGCAAACAACCCTAGAATTCCCTGTTTAAAATGTTATTATTAGGCATATGAAATGGGGGTACGTAATAATATTGACTCCAGATACATATAAATGATTACCAACAAAATATTAATTTGCAAAACCCATCTACAACTTATAAAACACTTCCCAGATTTAGAACTATTTTGCAGTAAATTTTCTTTAGAACTGGGTTTTAAATCCCTAACAACTTAGGGATTTAATCGGTATGTTAATTGAGGACACCAATTCGCCATATTTTTTAACAATGGTGGCTCCGTTTGGACGGGGTTATTGCATTACAATTTTCTTTAGAACTAGGTTTTAAATCCCTAACAACTTAGGGATTTAATCGGTATGTTAATTGAGGACACCAATTCGTCATATTTTTTAACAATGGTGACTCCATTTGAACGAGGTTATTGCATTACAAAAGTAATTATGGCGGAATCATTGTTTAAAGATTAATAAATAAAGTTTTAGTAATGCTGCCCCTACTATTTATTGAAAGTCCGTGGTTAGAATTCATTAAAATAGGGAGAAAAGAATTTTACAAATAATTAAGAGATTTTAAAAAGTACACAACTTTTTGCAAGGCTCATATGTTTGGTGAGACATAGAAAAATGCTTCTTTTTATAGTTTCGTTTCAGTTTAATAAAGCCAAACTATATTTTATAAACATTCTTTTGGTTTTACCCTCATTTTAGTTTATAAATCATTCAAATTATTATGTTTTTTTCATCTTGGCTTTCGAACTGAAACCAGGTCTTCAACAATACTGGCGCCGACGTTTCGTCATCACCTGTACGGGGTTCAGGGCTTAACAACCTCACTGAAACTCTAAAAACAATTAAAACATAAAGGTATCCGTACTAGAAGCAAGTACAAGAATTAAAACAAGAACATGTAGTCCACAAACACATGCCTGCCCTTAGCTTTATCGTTGCATAATTCGTTTAAATCAGATCGCGAACAGTAGTTCTTGAAATTAACGTGAAACTATGCTCCTCCAGTTTCAGGTAAATTGATGAAAAGCACTTCGACGACGAGGGCCAACTCCAGATACGCGAAGAATCTGGCGATGACTAGGAGCAGTTCCACAGGCGTCCTCAATCAGTCCGATTCGGACACCGAAACGGTCGAAAAGAAGGCTCAGAGTAGGCTAATGCGCCCGACAATAAGTTCTCTTAATAAACTCGCTAATGTCAAAAATACTAACATTCGCAAGAGGCATTCCCATTCTGTCAGTAAGTGTTGTCATTGCCGCGGAGGATGTGCAGGAGTCTTTTCTTTATTTTTTAGACACGCGTCTGCGTAGATTTGCTCTTTTATTAGAGAAAAGTATTGAGGCGTGGTTGGTTTTGAAGCTTTCTTTTTAAAAAAAATGCATTGCCAACGCAGTATTTTCGGTATTGAGCTAACGTTTGTAGAGGTAGGTTTGCAGGCAGACTATCGAAGTGGTCATACGTTCTTTTAGGCTTCAAGGCTGGATCCACGTCTACACTACTACGTTTTGGCGTACCAATTTTGTCTCAGGGCTTCTACATGTCTCTCATCATTGCTGCATTGAAATTGAAATTCTTCAGTCTGAGACAGTATTATCAGAGTTGCTGGAACATTGTGTTTGTGGTGGAAAAAGCGGACCTAACATCAAGTCAAATAGCAGTGCAAAAGCCCAGAGAAATTATTGATTTGTTAACTTTGCCTCCGGGCAGCAACTAATTTTACGGTCGTTGCATTGAAATTAAAATTCTTTAACTCGAGACATTATTATATGGGAGTTGTTTCGAACTACCAGAACGTTGTGTTTGTAATGGAGGAAGCGGACCAAACGTCAAGTCAAATAACAGTCCCGAATATGCGGCACCAGTCCAGAAACCCAAAAGAAATTATTAGATGTATCAGGTTGTTACAAATGTAATGTCCGTTTTTTCCTTCAGTCTGAACTGAATCGCACCAGTGTGACGACGTGTATGTTTTTGGTGAGAATTATTATTGTATTTGTAGAAAAGGGTATTTATTTTGAAGTGTGCACCTGTTCCATTTCTTGGAAAGATTAATACACCTGTCCTTGTCTCGCCTATGGAAATGCTGTCGGCAAGAGATATTCGGGCAATTTACCTCTTTCTATTTAAAAAGGGATTAAATGCAGCTGCAGCAACGCGAGAAATTAATCAGACGTTCGGTGAAACCACGTGTAATGAACGCACATTACGGCGATGGTTTAAAAAATTCAGCGAGGGAAATTTTGATTAGGAAAATGAGCCTCGCGGACATGCGCGTAGCATCGTTAATGACGACAAGCTGCGTGTAGAAGTTGAAAGTAATCCGTCGACAACAGTGCGTAGCCTTGCAGAAACATTTCAAGTGTCCATTGCCATCATTAGTCGTCACCTTTCTTCGATTGGCACAGTGAATAAACTCGATCGATGGGTGCCGCACGAATTAACGGAAGCCAATAAGCTCCGTCGATTAGAGGTGGCTACCTCTTTGGCTAATCGACAGAAAGTTGAACCGTTTCTTCATCGAGTGGTAACGTGTAACGAAAAGTGGATACTTTATGATAATCGGAGACGGTCAGGACAATGGTTAGATCGAGATGAAGCACCAAGATAGCATGCACGAGCATCACTTCACCCGCGAAAGATTATGGTGACTGTATGGTGGACCAGTAAGGGTATTATTCACTATTCATTTTTGCAACCTGTTGAAACCATCACGACAGCGTCCTATTGTGCCGAACTGGAAACTATGCATGGAAAATTGAGCCGCTTGCAGCCCACACTAGTCAATAGACATGGACCCATACTTCTTCATGATAATGCAAGACCTCATGTTGCACGACAGACAATCCAAAAACTTTCGGAATTTGGTTACGAAATTCTCCCTCACCCACCTTATTCACCTGACCTTTCGCCAACTGATTTTCATTTTTCCGAAATTTAGACAATCACTTAAACAATAGGAACTTCCCTGACCGGGAGTCTGTAATAGCAGTGTTTGAGCAATATGTGAGCCGTCAAAACCTAGATTTCTTTTCAAAGGGAATTTTTCAGCTTCCAGGCCGTTGGCAACAAACTATTGATGTAAATGGAGACTATTTTGCAGAATAAATATTTATATTTTTTTAAATTTAGACTTTTTTATTCCTTGCAAAATCGGACATTTCATATGTAACAACCTGATAGTTGAAGAGTTAGAAGTCATGATCGTCGTTCATACTTCCTTTTCTTGGTTTCAAGACTGGATTCATGTCACTGCTACGGCTTTTTAACAACTTTTTCACAACTTTTTCCCAAGACTTACTACCGATCCATCGCTGCATTGAAACTGAAGATTCGTCAGTTTAGGACAAGATTGTGTGAAAGATGCTACATTTTATTGGAGTCTTGTGTTTAAGATGGAAAAGCAGACGAAACATCAAATCAAATAGTGTTAGATATGGGACTCCAGCCCTGAAGCCTCAAAGACATTAGTGGTAGCTTCAAAGAGTTTGATGTAGAAAAATTATACTTTCAATTTGCCATGTTGTTCATTTAACAAAATTGGTTTATTTACTTCCTGATTAAAATTTTGCAAGAACAGAAGCAAAATTTATTATTAAAGCAGTCTAAAGCATAATTCCGAAAGTACTTTTTGCTTACTAACACTGGTAATGGCAGCTTTCGCAATTGTTTTAATGCTTCCTTGGGTGTTTAACATCGTAAAAGATAAGTAGTTTACGCGTTAACCTAATATACGCTTTTCTAGCAAATCGAGGTAACATTAAGCTCTCAAAAAGGTTAAAAAATACTTTGACATCATTAATTTCAGTATCCTATATACATATTTCGACGGCTGAGCTGTCATCTTCAGTAGAAGAAATAAACAATGCTTATGTGTAGATTCAGTATAATTTTTCATAGTTATTGTATGTAGCTTTGTCGCAAACCTATGTTTCAACATCGTGTTTATTTTTCTGCTGAAGTTGACAACTCAGCTGTCGAAATATGTATCTAAAATATTAAAAATTAATGTGGTAAAGCCTTCTTTCCAGTACCTCTTGGATTATTCACTTAACAATAGTCCGAAAAGAAATTTGCGATATTATGTATATTAATACGAGGACTGGTTAATAATTTGTGAGCTAGTCAAGAAAGCAAACTTGTTATAACTCGTTATATTTACTCTGCGATATGCAAGTCTGTTCATTCGTTCAGATACGCAAGTTTTATGAAACCGTTCGAAATATCTGTTAGATTTACATTTGATTCGAATCTTCTGCCACCCAATCAAATTTTCAGGTTTGAAAAAAGGAAGAAGTCTTTGGGGGCCTAATCTGACAAATAAGTTGGATGCGAGGGCATTTCCATATGTAATTCATGAATTTTTGCTAGTGAACACCCATTGTTTTGATGAGACATCAATTGCCATCACAGAAATTAGTACGCGACTCTTTAAGCGCTTAAATACCTCCACGTAGAAAGGAATATTCATAGTTTGTCCTCTTTAGGAAGAATTTCACGGTAGACAACGCCAAAAATTTAAAAAAAGACTAGCAGTATGACATTGATTTTCATCATTTGCTTTTTGTTCCTCGCCTTTCAAAATTTGAAGCTTGAGCGAAGTTTTTCAAATGGGTGCAACATTCGGCGCTTTTCAGCGTTTGGTTAGGTATCAGCAGCTTGGGACGAATTTTGCACACAATTTTCTCAACACCAAATATTTTTTTAGAATTTTCTCTAAATTCAGTTAATCAGTAATCAATCAGCGAGCGGGAAGGTCAAGAAGTAGCATAGATTTGAATTTTTCATCAATACTGGAGGTCAACAGGTGACCTGGCCTTGCATTATCCTCACGGTCCTTCACGGCTTTCATCTACTTGAAAGAAGCTGTTTTCTATAGCGGAGTATCTCCACAAACATCCCTGAATATCTGATGAATTTCCTAAGAACAGCTCTTGACAAGTTTCATCAAGAATTTTATGTTGAATCGTTGTTCCATTTGTTAACCATCGTCGTCGAGTTTACACATCTAACTGTACCATTTGCCTCGACGTTCTGATGCTTCACTGAGACAAGTTTTCAAAGAGAAACCAATGTGAATAACCGAACATTATCCCAATGCCATCTTAGTAACTCAATTCTTCGAAACATAAAAATTACAATTCAAAAGCGTGATTTTAAAGTCGAGATGCGTGATCTCTATTTTCCAGATTTTGTCCCGTCAGATCTTCACCTTTTTCTTTGTCTTCATCTAACAGTACCCTCGACTCGATGAGTTTTCTTTACTTTAAAAAATGCTGCATCTCTTTTTTAAACCAGCAGTTAAATATACAAGAGAAGTCATCGAATATATTTGTTTCAAAAAACAAACGAGCGTACCAAACTACTAAGAAGAATTCTCCTAAAAAAAGCGGTTAGTTTCGGCATTAAAAATTTGCATTTATTATATTACAGGGTGGCTCTTAAAATTACTACTAAAAAAGTAGAACTAAAACAAAGCATAAACATTAGTTTTTTAGTGAGACTCCTGCAATCCGATTCTTCGCATTTATGTTCTTACCACCCTTACTAATTCATTTGTCTATATTCATTTGTTTTAATGGCACTTCGCAGATATCTACTTTATATTTTATTACCTATAATTCCGTTATGATTATACGTTTCTTCCTTTTTTGTAGTGAACTTATCCACAGTCGGTAATGAGGATAGCTCTTCCGAAGAAGGTGACAAGAGGGTGCAAGCAAAACCGACGGCGCCACCTAGGACGCGAACTATACATACCGATCCATCCGCTAGAAAGACTGTAAATAACAAAGACAAACCGAAAGGTGAGATAATAAAAACACATTCTATTGTTTTGTACTGTTGCTTGACCGGTTGATGTTTCGTCAACTTTTGGAAGAGACATCGTCAGGACTGTCGTTGTTGTAGTGAAACTGAAGGTGCCTCATCTCGGGGCAAGGAAAAGATCCAATAGTGTGAAGTTATCTAACATTATATCACAGATCGATATAATTTATAAAATGGCGTTTATTGCTCCGTCACGCCGAAAAAAATCCATTTCTTTAAGAAAAGTGCTCAAAGCAACATCCAAACTGATTTTAATTCCACCAGATGATCTTAACTGTCTGAACGCAGGCGTACTAAAGAACAAGTTTGCGTTGGTTCATCGTAAATATAACGCTTTAGTCACGCGGAACATGACTTCTATAAAATGCTGCCTCGAACTGGCCTTCAGTTTCAATCCAGCAACGTCAAGATCAAAAGCAAAGCGAACGAAGTGGCTACGAGTTAAGCAGCAGTGCCAGAGACGCGATATCAGACCGAAAACCTATGCGCTCTGTTTCTTGTCGATGTCTAAAAGGATGCAAACTATTAAATCATGAGTACATCAACTACATTAAAAAGTTTAGTTCAGGCGTCTTAACAGATGTACGTATAGTCGTTCGCCAGCCCAGGCGCTGATAGTTATCTTTGTGATGAAAGCAGTTTGGCGAATTAACCAGTCGAAAGACTTTGAATACGACCGTAAATCGTTCACTTCTTAATTAATTTCCATTTCGTTTCAGTACTCAATAAGCCGTCATCGTTATCGTTTGATAAGAGTAAAGAAGTAATAGCAGATCTGGATTCAACATTAACGAGTAACTTCGACGATTCTACGGAGGATCTGGATGTTTCCACTGTGCAATGTAAGTTTTTCTTTTGTAATTTTTTGTATTTTTTTACCAACCACTTTCATATTGGTTCCAATTTTCGTTGTGTCACACTGTTGTTCTTAAAATGACCGCGTAGTACGAGGGTAGTCTAAGAAATACCCGACGTAACTAGTAGCAATATATTTTTTGTGATAAATATGCGTGGCCGAAGATTAGGGCAGTGTATTAATATAAGGTTTTCCAATAGGGATGATATGATTTTGAAGTGACATTTCGGCCACTTGTTTCATTCTGTGTCCCATTTCATATTAAATAATCCTCTTCACAAAGTTGTTTTGTTTTTATTTTTTGTGACACAGAATTGAAACATATTTTCTTTCAATCGCCATTGCATTATATAAGGTTTTCCAATAGGGATGATATGATTTTGAAGTGACATTTCGGCCATTTGTAATATGTCATGATCTGTCATTTGTTTTTCATTGTATTCAGTAGTGTTTACAATGTCATCATGGAGAGAGATATACGCAAGAACAACGTCTACAAATTATTCAGTTTTATTATCAAAATAATCGTTCTCCAATTGCAACTTTTCGTGCGCTTTTGCCATTTTATGGCCGTAATAACCGTCCAAGTGTGCTCGCTATTCGTCGAATTGTTAAAAATTTCGAGGTTACATTTTCTTTACATTATTTTCAAGTGCCAATAAGACAAAGAACCGCTCGAAGTAATGCAAATATTGCTGCCGTTCAGGCAAGTGTTACTGAAGACCGTAATCTGTCGATTCCAAGACGTTCTCAACAATTGCGACTGTCTCAAACCACAACCTGGCGGATTTTGAGAAAGGATTTGGACTTGCATTCCTATAAAATTGTTCTCACTCAAGGACTGAAGCTATTGGACCACCGTAAACGTCGTGAATTTGCTGATTTTGCCTTGGAACAACTTGAAAACGATAACGATTTTTTTAAGAAAATCAACTTCTCTGATGAGGCTCACTTTCATCTGGATGGTGTGGTAAATAAACAAAACTGTCGATACTGGTGCGAAGAAAATCCACAAATTATTTATGAAAAACCATTACATTCACCCAAATTGATAGTTTGGTGTGGTTTTTGGTATGGTGGAATCATCGGTCCGTACTTCTTTCAAAATGAAGCTGGTAACACCGTTACTGTCAATGGAGAGCGGTATAGATTGATGATAACCAACTTTTTATGGCCGACATTGGAAGAAGTTGATTTTGACAACATTTGGTTGCAACAAGACGGGGCTACGTGCCACACAGCAAATGCAACGATAGAATTATTGCGAGAAAAGTTTGGAGATTCGATTATTTCAAGAAATTGTGATATTGAATGGCCTCCTCCAAGAAGTTGTGATTTAACACCATTAGACTATTTCTTGTGGGTTTATTTGAAGTCATTGGTCTATCGAAATAAACCAGACTCTCTTCAAGCTTTACAAGTCAATATTGAACGTGCCATTCGTGACATGCGACTAGATTCAGTGGAAAAAGTGCTCGAAAATTGGGTTCATCGAATTCGTTCCTGCAAAAGAAGTCGTGGAGTCCATTTGAATGACGTTTTATTTAGAACTTAATTGTATCGATTGTACTTCACATTAAAAAAAAAACTTTTGAATTTTCTTAACAATATGTGTATTTTTGTTAAAGAAATCATATCACTCTTATTGGAAAACCCTTTATAAAATTAGGTTCGGAAATCTGTAAATCTCTTTCTGAAATTTGTTAAATTGTTACAAATGGCCTAACCTGACAATCCTTAAAAAAAATTAAATTTGTTTCGTTTTAAAACATCGACGTGTTGATGGTAACAATATTGAACCTTTAGTATCGCCACTACCTTCAAATTTGCATTGTAATAATAGTCTTTTTCAGGGTTACGATTACAAATAGCATTTAATTATCAAAGCAAATAACAATTTACTTTAGTCACTTAAAAGCAAACAATTCACACGTTTGCCACAATATACCTCACGACATTCATTTTTCTATTCTTTCAACAGTGTCTACCCAGTTATGTGACGAGGTTGCCCTACAGCTCACCAAAGCCGCCAACAACGTCGTCGAATTGTACAGAAGACTGACCGACGTCGACGCAAACACAAGCGAGCAAATCGCCAGCGTCCAAAAGACGGACATGGTGAAAAACTTGGAACTGTCGATTACCCGCACGCAAAAGGTGTTGCAAGATCTCCAACTGGAGAGGATAAGACGGAACAACGGCCTGGACGTCAACCAAACGGATACCGTCAAGAAACTGAACGATTTGGCATCCAGGAGACCGACGAACGATCAAAGTACCTTGGTCGGCATGATGCAGCAGTATTCGGACATATTGTTAGGTCTAATGCAACAGAAGATCCAGAATTCCAACACTTGATCGTCAAAGGGCGAATTGCGCTTCGTCTTTTGCCAAGATAACATTTAGGACTTCAGAGGCGCGCGAAAGCTTTCAATTCAGTGTTGTACTATTTTTTTTTAATGATCGATAATTGTAAAATTTCGTCATTTTGTTTTGCATGGTCGAATCTCTGTTTAACGTAGGGAAAGGGAGTACGACTTTTAAAAAAGCAAATGCAATATTATTTATTCGCTCGGAATTGTTTTAAAGTGTATATCCCCCGATATTATTGCGAACATAACCTCAATCAATTTAACGTTTAACGCGCTGTTAAATTGAGGTTGTGTTAGATGTATTTAATTGTAAATTTATGCTGCGGAAATATTCATACTTTCTGTAATAGTTTGTGATTTAATCGACAGAATATATTAAGTCATGTAATTGAGATTCGAATATAATTTTATGTGTGAAGTGTTTGCGTTCTATAAGTTGAGAGTTTTCGAAAGCTGTTAAAATTTATTCTTTAAAAAAATAAAAAAGAAATCACCGAGAAGTATCCCTATCACATTGTTACTAAACTTTTTCTATATTACGTATGTTAACAGGTAATCTCTTTACACTCTCTGAACCCAATATCTCTAGATATACATCTTACGACATTCTTCATTTTGATAAAACTAGTCTTGATATCAAATCTAATTATTTTTTTGTATTGCGTAAATCATTTCCACGTAATTCTAAACAATCTGATTAGAACCCCAATTGACTAAGACCATCATTTCTTTAATTTTAAAATCGATATCACATCGACTTCTGATGTTATTTTTCCCTTCTCCTCCTTCGAGCCCAAATATTCTTGTCAGATGCTTTATTTTAGTATTTCGAAGCCTGAAACATCAACATTTGTAGTTATTTTTAGCAATTATAAGTAGTTTTGTTGGATAGATCAGAGAACTCATTCCTTCAATAATGTTTTGTATTTCCTCGTCTCTTTTCAGAGTATGTATTGTATTGGTATCAAAGCCGATATTACATTGAACTGATTTCTTATTTAACATGAAACGTTCTTTTGGAATATTTTATTTTTGAAACTTAAAATCTAATACTCGCACGGTTATCCAATTTTAGCAGTTGTATATTAGTAGTATGTTTTATGAAAATTGTTTTATATACATTTTAGGTTTCCATCTGGATGTATTTTTTTTATTGTACTTCCAACCATTTCTAATTTATTGTATATCTCTTCTGCTAATTATAGACGGACATCGACGGCATCAAATTGTTTATACTTTATTTTGATCCTCTATTGTATGTTTTATGGTTGATTTTATGTTGTTCGTCCTTTTCAAAAAGAATAGAATCTAGCATTCTGTAAATGTCTTGTGATTGATTTTATGATGCTTCTTCTCTTCGACAAATAAGTCAACATTCTCTAAACGAACATCATCCAGTTCTTGAAAACACTTGCTTTTAATACCACCGATTTAGTTTTGTAATTTAATATTGTGTCTCTTTTTCAAAAATGTAAACAGGCATTTCGTAAAAGAAAATCATACAATTCTGTATTTTTGATATCAGCGATTCAATTTCGAAACTGGAAATAACTGTGTCAGTTCATATAACTCTTCAGTCTTTACAGGTAATTTTGATGGAGCCTGTGGCTGATTAACTTAATCACTAAAGGTTGATATACAACCCTTTTCCACATTAATTTTCGTGTTCTCTATACGTATTTCGACAACTAAGTTGTCATCATCAGTAGGTAATTAAACAGTGTCGCACCTGGAAAACTACGGCGAAAATACCCGCCAAAACGCAAGTGTGCGTTTTGGCTTTCAACGGTACAAATTGTGTGCGATTTCAAAAAGACAAATTCCGCACACGATCTGTACCGTTGAAAGCCAAAACGCACACTTGCGTTTTGGCGGGTATTTTTGCCGTAGTTTTCCAGGTGCGACACTGTTTAATTATTTGCTGAGGATGATAACTTAGTTATCGAAATACGTATACAGAACACGAAAATTAATGTGGAAGGGGTTAAGTGATTAAGTTAGTCAACCACAGGCTCCATCAAAATTACCTATACAAGCAACAATAGGAGAAAGGACAGTTAAGGTGGTTCGGACATGTGATGCTCATGTATCATACAAGAATACTTTAACCTTCAATACTTTAATATCTCCAGTTTTTAATTATGTATTACACAAAATTTTTACCTTTACGAGTACATGAAAGTATGAATATTTTTGCAAGTGATCGTAACATATTTTCGATTAAGAAATCTTAACATCGATTGGTGTTTTGTATTAGTAATAATATCATATTATCCGTAAACATGCAAACTATTAAAGCATTCCAATTACAATGGCTGTAAAGAAATATACATATTACTATTATTAATGTATCAGAATTTGTATCGAAACCGGAGAATTGATAAGTAAGTGTATTGGTAAATATTTTATAGTAAATTTGTACCTCTAATGTTGAATGTGGTTGAATGTTTAGTAAATGTAAGCGAGTATAAAGTAGGTAGGAAAAGGAGTGGTGGTTTACGAAAACCCTAGCCAAGCCGACGATGTCAATTTGTAAACGATATACATAGTCTTCTGTTTATAGTTGCGTGTGATTATGAATTATTACAATTAGGAAATACGTAGGACTATTTTGTTACATATTTTTTTGTTGAGATTTTATACACGAAGGGAGAGAAAAAAAAATAACCGAAAACCAAAATCGAGTAATATAGGAATTGTAATGTTTTTAGGAATTGCGAGTTTAGAATTCGTTCGTTTATTTTCCTGATCATGTTTATAGTGTAAGGGAAAACTGCCAAAACTATTCGTCTAATGAAATAAGCTTCGTAAAGTGTTGTGAGTTATTTGTAAACAAATACCTTGACATGAAAACAAAGTAAGCGTTCTAAGGATATATCTGCATCCACAAGAATTGTGATAGGGGGTATACAATATGGAAGTTACGGACTTTCCAATTTTTTCTTTACGTGTCTGCTTTCATAACATGCATTGAGCCGAAGCTTTAGATATATCCTTATTTAGCTAGTTTTATCCGTGTAAAAATGTTTTATTATTTTAAATTGTTTTAACGTTTATCCCCTTTTAATCTATATTATGCCCTTGTTTATAGACGTAGATTGTTAAAAACCAAAATAAAGCACACGACTTTTGCATTATAAAATATAAGAAAAATGAACTAATAGAACGCTTCCGAAATATTCCGCAAATTAAGTATAGCCTGTAATCGAGTGTAACTCAAATAGAGGAAAGAAACTGAAAACTCCAATCATAAATAAAATATAGATTATTTACTACTTGTTCTAAAATTGTAAGCACATGGTTGAAGTTTAATTTTGTATTGCCCCCCCATGTAATTATATTTTTAACTCTTACTATGGTATTCAGTCCTTTGTATGTTTGTAGCCGATTACTCTTCCATAAAAAAACCGTTAATCGAGGTAATTTCTTTTTTGTAGTTATTGTATGCTCTGTGCATTTTTTTAACGTGAAAGTAACAAATCGTGTATTTTGAAAATTGTAATGTATTATTATTAATAAAAGTTTTTTTTATTAATTTTCTGTGTTTTCTTTTCCCAGTCGTTAGTGTTATTAAGGAGATAGAAACTAATGTTTAGTTATCATCCACTTGCAACTTTCAAATTTTATGGACAGCCCCTTAAACGTACGCATATAGGCAACCAAATATACATAGGAGATGCAAATTGGGTTGCCTATCTATTGCGCTGACAGCCGTATGCATAGGCAACCCAATTTACAAAGTGGGTGTATGGTTGGCTGCCTACCTAAATATGGAGCGCCGTGCCATATAGGCAACCCAATTTACACGACTGATGTATGTTTGGTTGCATACCCAAAAAATTTAGGCGCCGTGCATATAGGCAACCCAATTTACACGACTGATGTATGTTTGGTTGCATACCCAAAAAATTTAGGCGCCGTGCGTATAGGCCACCCAATTTACACGACTGATGTATGTTTGGTTGCCTATCCAAAAAATATGGGGGCGCCGTTCATATAGGCAACTCAATTTACACGGCAGTTGTATGTTTGGTTGCCTATGTTTAAGGCGTTTGCTTTAAAACAGAAACTTGTATTAGGAGAGCGGAAATGCGAAGAGGTATCAGACATCACCAGTGATGAAGTGTTTTAAAGAAAATACAGTTATTCTGCAAAAAATAATTTATTTTCCTAGAAGAACAGTTTTACAATAGGCATGTCATAATAGGCTTTATTACATTTTCTACACAACTTACACATTGGTGAAGAACAAAAATTAACACACACCTATTTAAGTTTTAAGAATTTATATAAAAAAGAACTTATTTATTTATTAAGTTCATAACTGCCCCGGACTCTTACCGTTTCTATTTTTTAATATGTACAATATTAATCTGAACATACAGCCAGACGTTGAGGTCTTTATAAGAACCTAAATTACCATGAAACCTTAAGCTGAAACGAGATAACTATACGTTCATTTTCCTTAACATAAAATATTTACAACATGAAGTGATCAATCATCCAAAAGCATTCTTGTTTGAATAAATATCACATAGTGGCATACTTGCATTATATATAACAGCTGCAGGTATATAATTAGCAACGACTTCTTATAGTTAATTAAAAATAGACCTAATTAATACGCTACGCAGTTTATTAGAGTTGTGGGGTTTATGAAAGCTATTTTTGATTTTCCCGTTGCTTTTCTATATCTTTCTGAGGCCATCGCAACTCTTTTGTGCACATTTACATAAAATATTGTATAGCTTGACAAAATATTTTATGTATAAGAGAGATGGAAATATCTATATTCAAAACCTTGAGTGAAAACAACGGGCAAAGTTAGAAAAGATTAAAAAAAGATTACAATCTTTGATCTTTTCTAATTTTTGGTTCTATGAGACAATTAGGAAAGACGCTAATAAATTAAGTTGATTCAAATATTAACGTATGCCGAACAAAAAACAGGCGAAAACAAAAAAATGAAATTCAAGAAAGATATGGTTCGTACACTATCGCGGTCGTTGTCCATACTTTGTTCATTCTTGGCTTCTTGGCTGGAACCGCGTCTTTGATCATTCACCGACGTTTCGTCACCAATTATATGCGGTACTTCAGGGTTCATCTGCTACTACTACTACTACTTTCGTTGTCGCTACTCATTCATTCCAGTCTTAGTGCTATAACAAAAGCAGTAACAGCAGTTAAACCTTAAAGATGTCCTATATTAGTGACGAAAAGTTGGTACCAGAATTCGCAGGCGCGGTTCCAGACAGAAAGCCAAGATATCCCAAAAAGAAAGAAGAGAAAATCTACGCGGAAAGTACAAAAATTGATTGAAGTAGAAATAACCTAAACCACTTAAGAATGTACAAAAGGAAATGGGATTACGTAAGGCAGTTTTAATAGAAATTTTTAATTATATCTTCTCCAAAATCCAACACTATGAAGAAAGCCACACTCTTAAGCCAATATCTCTATAAATTCATTATAAATTCAATATAAAATCACCCATTCAACGAATATATTAACTATTTTTATAACCATTGCTAATTATATATGACTACAGCTATATGTAGCTACGATATATACATATATGATCATTATAATATGTACGCTTAGTTTGTAAACATTAAAATACTAATAAATAACAAATTCCCATTTTAAAATGAAAAAAATTTTGTATTTTATAAATATTTTGTATGTGGCAACGTTACCGATTACAACAATAATGCAAATGGCGCTTTATGTATTCATTGACAGTGAACGGTTTAAGCAAAGTGCTGAAATAAGCTGATCACATTAATAGGTACAAGAAAAGTTTATTTAATTTTGTGAAATTTAAAAGTGGCATTTGCTGATTATAATTATTGCTTCATAAAAAGTGGCAAGAATATTTTACAGTTTAAATAAATTACTCAGTATTAAGTGTGCTTTTTGATAGAAAATGGGTAGAAATAAGCATTGCAGCATTGATGAAAGAAGAATAGCTACAAACTTAAGAAGAGAAGGAAAATCGTTAAGAGAAATTTCAAAAAGCCTAGGGCGTTCCGTGAATTTTGTCCAAAATGCATTAAAATGGAAGAAAACAACAGAAAGTCGTGGTAGACCACACAAAACATGTCCAGCTATTGATCGCCACATTGTCTTAATATCAAAGAAAGACCCGTTTAAGTCCTCGAAAGCAATTGCCGCGGAAATTGGTAATGTAGTCAGCGCTCCAACCGTTCGACGACGTCTTCAAGAAGCTAACTTACCCGGCCGAACAGCACGAAAGGTTCCCCTCATGCGTAAAAAAAAACTCTACTGCTAGGTTAAATTTTGCTAATGAACATTTGTATTGGTGTGGAATCGAAGGTGAGAAAAAATGGCACCATATTCTTTGGAGTGACGAAACAAAAATAAATTTGTTTGGAAATGATTACCAGAGGAACGTTCGTCGCCCAAAAGGAAAAGAATTCCATGTTCGATTTACAACGAAAACAGTTAAGCATGGCGGTGTAAATATTATGGTCTGGGGGTGTTTCTCATGGATTGGCGTAGGTCCATTATATCGCATAGATAATACAATGAACGCAGTGGGGTACAGAAGCATTTTGCAAGACATTATGCTTCCTTATGCTCGTGAAGAAATGCCATTGCTTTGGGTTTTTCAACAGGATAATGACCCAAAGCATACTTCTTCCTTAGTCAAGAATTGGTTCAGAGAAAACAACGTCCACCTTTTAAGTTGGCCTAGTCAATCCCCCGACCTGAATCCCATAGAAAATCTTTGGGGTGATGTTAAACAAAAATTGGCGAAGGAAACTTTCAAAAATAAAGATGATCTGTGGGGGAAAACCAAGAAAGCATGGTACGAAATAACTCCTGAAACTTGCCAAAAACTAATATCCAGTGTGCCAAACAGAATGAAGAAAGTGGCACAAAATGGAGGTGGTTATTCTGGATACTAGTCCGTTTTTGATCTTCAAAAATAATTTATTAAAAATAAAAGAATACTGTTATTAATTTTTTAGTATTACTGAAATGTATCTATTATTATGAACAGCAATTGAGTTAGTTTATGTTCAAAGATAACCTGTTTTTGGTTGTTGTTTACATTATTTGCGTTATTTGTTAAATTTTAAACTTTTGGGATTATAAAGGATAAATATGAATTTTTTTTAGTTTCTTCATGTCATTAAAGTGCTCTTGTTTTATTTAAAAAATAAAAATGTAAAGTGTACCTATTGTAATGATCATATGTGTACGTACAATGTAAACTTTAATATACAAATAGATATCTTTCTAATTATTCACAGCCGTTATTAATTAGTCAAATCAACTATATTATTTTTACGATTAGTATTATAATTACATGATAGTATATACAGATTCTACGTTTAAGTTTTTGCCTGCTTCGAGTTAATAATCATCTTTTACAATTATTCTTATGAATTAGTACTTCGATTCGAATAATTTTCACAATTTAGTCTATTTATAACCATATTATATAATATACATCGACTAGCATTCATGAAAGGTATAAAAATATCTATTGCCAAAATAGTGGTATACTCTAGGTAATGAATTATATTTATTATGTGAAAGTAACTTCAAATCGAAGAAGTTCTCAGTTTATTGTTCTAACAATTGCGTTTACTGTACATAGAAACTGTACTTTAATAACCACTTCATTAAGCAAACAATAAATAGTGTCGTGAATTAATGATTTGTGTTCGGCTACCTTCCATGCACACTATTTCTCAATGTACGCAAATAAATAACCATCAATAAGAATATTAAAAAATTAACTTCACGATGCTAAAAGAAATATAAGTCAAAATATATTTCCTCCAACTGGAATTGCAAAAAATTGATAAGAATAAGTGTAATAAATACGTTAAGAGAATAGTCGAAGGTGGAAACCCAAAAAAATTATTGTCTGAAGACTACAAAACTTAATTTATATTAAAATTATTCAACGATGTGATTGGGGAAAGATTATTCGATGCAGTTACAACAACAATCAAGTAATTTAGAAAACATCGATGCATACATTCAAAACTATGGGAATTACAATATCAGAGTGAAGAGAGGAACACATTTTAATTTTCCTATGCTTAACTGCAACTACCACCGTTCAAGCGAAAAGATATTCTTTGGGCAAGTTATTCGAAATGGAAGAATGGTTAGATGAATTTGGGCACGTCTACAAGAAATTTGTTTTACAAAATTTAATATATTGTTCGTTAACAGTTTATGTATTTTTATAGAGGTTTGCGACAAGTACGTTGTAATATTATAGAAAGGAAATCTATTTTAATGACTAAATAAAACGTATAAAATGATTGGAATATTTACCAAACATAGAAAATGAATCTTTACAATCTGTTCCGTACATATTACAATTAGATCTTTCCATGTGATCTGCGTTTATCTTTATAAATTATTTACGGTTGTCACTTCATGATATTTCTGAAAAGATAAATCTCATTCTATGATATTTGGATGCTTTCCGAAAGACATTTCTTTAGATGTAGGTTCCAAACTTTATAAACGAGCTCCTATTATTAATAAAAATTAAGTCAACGTATTTTAAAAACCTCTCATATCATTTAAACGCTTCAGCATTTTGGTAGTTACCAATTCAAGATAATCCGATGATTTGTTTTTTAAACAGCAGTATTAATATCGAAAGATACTATAACAAAATTATTAACAATGTCTAGACTAGTTCATTAATGGGAGGTGTTTTTTAATAGATGATATAAGACCACATTATCCAGACGTAAAATTGCAAGTATCGAAAGTTTTCGATGCTAAATTTAATTTGCTCGTATGACCCAATATTCTGACAATCTACAACTTTTATTCCTAACGTTTCTTAAAGATTTACACATAATTTAAAAACTTAATTTTGCTAAATCAAAACAGCATAACACGGTGAATTCTACGTTGTAAATTACAAGTCACAATATGCAACAAATGCATTGCATTAGCTTTCCAAATCCATTGACGATTGTAAATACCTAATTCACTTATTTTTTAGTACATTAAATGCATTTGAAAACTCTAATTTTGATCTCAAATCGTATAAATAAACGCTTAAATTTCAGCTACTGTTAATGCTGCTAATTTTCTAGCTGAAACTTCTGATCTGCTTCCCCGAACTGCTAATTTTGTAGCTGAAACTTCTGATCTGCTTCCCCGAACTATGTCAAGAATTTAGGAAAATTTGCTGCGTCTTTAACATATTAAACAATGTACATAATCTTTAGTTAACAAACTCAGTTAAACGTCGAAATAAAGCGAACCGATTTCAAGCTAATATTTACTCCAAATGGAGTCATTCAAACACCTTTTAATCATATTGTTGACACGAATAATACATTTTTCAATACCCAATTGATTGATAAACTTGATGATCGAAACAAAACTAAAAATTGGGAAGTTTCGAAGAGGTTTCAGAGAGAAATTGCATCGAACAATACAAAATAAAATTACACCCATCCGTTTGTTGCCAAAAACAACTAATATCGTACATATTTAAGTTTTACATCGTATAAAACACCAATTGCTTCTTATAAAACGTACTTATATCATAACATAGCGAAACTTAAAACTATAGATTTCTCCAGAAGAGCTGCACAAGATCGTTTAGACTATTTTTGCCACCGTTTATATCTTGTATCAAAACATTAAGGATAGATTACACGATACATCTTCGATACAATTATTCTATATTACACTAATTATGTATTTTTGACTTTCAATATTGTTACGACTTTAATTTGAACCGTATACAATCAAAATAAACTCATAAAACCTTAAATGTCTACTATTTACACGATTACAACTCTTATATGGTTTTATTGCGACGACTTGGGTTATAGGAAAATTCTAAATACTATTTTAAACGATACACAATTAATAAAACACTAATAACTTATTAACTAACCAATTTTTAACTGTAGCTCGTTTGTTGTGATCACACCCACACTGAACAGGTCGAATATAAATACTCCAAATTCTTAATCATTTGTTGTCGATAGAGTTACTGACCGAGACTTGCGTTTCATGGAATACCACTCTTCAGTCGGTCTAACTCTTATCGACAAACGGTGAATAGAACGATTGATAATACAATCGAATGAAATAAAAATCGGTGAAAGGTACATTGTCTTACGAATGGTACAGCAAACTGATCGATCCAACGATGTGATGTCTTCAAACCACGGACGGACAAGTTGTCGACATACGTGATTGTTTTCTCGACATGTGCCACCGTCATTTAAAAAAACCGAAATTATTCATTTCAATGATTAATTTCATTTATTATTCCATGCCGGGAAATCATGTATGTTGATGGCTCGGCCACCTAATCTGGTTTGAAGACATTACATCATTCGCTAGACGAATTTACAAAAGTTTAGAATGTCTTTCGTCGATTTTTAACTCCAAATTCTATTCGCAGTGAAGAATACTTTATAAATACGCTAAATCTACATGTTTCAATCCCTTTCAGGGTTTTGTTGTTACGATATTGAACAGTAAATACGTATAAAAACCCTTAACAACTATTCTAAACTGAAACAATTCGGCAAAATATTATTTCTACGTTTTAATCTTGCTTAAAGCTTTATTGAGGCGACATTCGGTGAAGAAGTCGTAGAAAAACTCAAAATTCTTCTCGATGTGTCTGTCGAAGTAATGTTTTCTTAATAATCTAAACGTACACGTCGAAAAATCACAGTATTTGCACTTGTAGACTTTGAAATGCGTCCTTACATGCAACTTAAGCAGGTGTTGATGGGGAAAAGTCCTACTACACTCCGTGCAACGGTACCCAAAGTTAGAGACTGGTGCATCCTCGTCCGGATTTGAATTGCTGTCTGTGAAATCGCGAAGGTGACACATCCTCTTCTTAAGGTAAGAGGCGACCGGTTCGTCCAGGTCCTCCAGATCGGAACTCTCCAACATCTCCATCAGGAATATATCGTTGCCGGTGACGTTGGGTGCGGGCTTGATCGGGAAAGACTTCGTCATGTCGATGTTGTAGTTGCGATTTCTGATGTCTTTGTGTTGGCACATGTGACCCTTGATGCCGGCCTCGCTCACGCAACTGAAGCTGCAGTGAAGACAGCAGAAGGGCTTCGCGGTGAAATGACTTTCTTCGTGTCTCACCCGTGTTACATTGGCTATTCTGTAAAAAATAACAAAATAAACATAGAACGAGTGATGAATTTATTTTCGTAAAACAATTTCACGATGGATACGTATTTCGACAACTATATTGTTATCTCCAGCAGTAATTTATCTATTATTTTACAATATCGCCGCTAAAAATTACAGTAAGTCAACTGAATAAATTCAGAGGCTACAACCTGAGAAAACAATAGGTCCCTCTATCGTCCAAACATGTGATTGTCCAAAAACACGGAGTTCTTCTCTCAAATGGCATATGCCCAAGCTTAAAAGTGTTCTGTCCACATACGCATCGTGACGACAATGTTGTGCATTTGACAAGAAGAACACGAACACCGTTTTTTTGGACAAACAATAGAGAGAGGCATTCTTTTTTTCCATTCTTTACAATACGACAAACCACAAAGAAGAGGATATGCCAAGGAGTAAAAACAAAAGAATATAGAACTAGTTTTGAACATGTAACAGGAATGGACAACCGACTGGCGAAAAGAGTAATGGAAGTAAGAACAGGAAGAAAAGGTGGGGAGAGACAGACCGAAAAATACATGCTGGATATGCTGGATACAGCATATGGAGAACAATTAACATTGGAGATTAAAGTAACAAAGGGAAAAACACTAAATGAAATGAAAACACTAGCCAGTGATCGGAAAAACTGGAAAAGATGCATGGAAAAATGAACAAGAGGAAAAAATCTGACGTCCTTATGGTGTAAATGGAATGGAGCAAGAAAAAGAAATTGGGTATGGGACCTCCCAAAATTATTTAACAGGCACCTATAGAAGTGGCAGAAGATTCCGCCACAATACCACCGAAAGCAGTTAAGTTTTTTTCAGAGGTAATTTGGTTTTTGAGCAGCAACCCTTAGAAAACAATTAACACTGAAAATTAAAGTAGCCAAGGAAAAAAACACTAAATGAAATGAAGATACTAGCCAGTGATCGGAAAAACTGGAAGAGATGGGTGGAAAAATGAACAAAGGGAAACATCCAACGCCCTCGTAAGGCAAATAGAAGAAAAGAAGAATTATTCTAAAAGGCTCAGGTTAAAACCTCTTTAACAAACGCTTATAGATCTCACAACTTTATTTAAGAGACTAAATCACAATTTCGAAAGATTTCCCAAGGCACAACTGTTAGTAATCATCAGAAACTGTTTCTGCGAACAAAACAAATACTTACATAAGAGGGCAAAATCTGCACAAACATTCTTCGATGGTGTAGGTATCTTTCCAGAAATTCATTATTTTCGTTTGAATCCCTAATACGGCTCGGGCCCAACCTGCTCGGTTTGTTGTGGAATCCTCCTCCTTTCTACGAAACGAAAACGATAACGATGCAATCGATAATATTAACGAAGAATATACTCACTTCAGCTCCGCACAATAGACGAGATGGTCGTAAAACTCTTTTGAGTAAGTGGTTGCATAGTCGCAAACTGGACATTTGTAATTATTCGAAGACGGCTTGACGTAAGGTCCTAGAGGTTGACCGAAAATATGATTTGCAGTTTCCGATTCCGAATACTCAGATTCACCGTCACCATCGCTGACGGCATCGTTAGCACTGCTGGCGTCTTCGAATTCGTTCCGGGGCGATGCTTTCTGCAACTTGTCGGAGGGTTTTTTACTAGGAAGACTTGGAAACAGTTCAACTTGTATAATATTACTGTCGTCGTCATCATCTTCATCATCATCATCATCATCGTCATCTATAACAATTGTTTCGACAGCAAAATTGTCGTTTTTAGTGTCGATTTTTATGTCAGCTGATGTCGACGACTTATCTAACGTCGTCCAGTTTTCCCCCTTATTTTTAGCGGATGAATAAGTCTTAACCACACTCTTCTGAGTTTTTGAAGGCATAAAATTAACATCCGATTTAGATTCCAAAACGTCTTCTTCCACATCTTCACCTCTTTCAACATCCTCACAATCGTCGTCTCGATTAAGCGTTTCATCGATAAAAAGCGTCTCGAATCCGTCGTCCATCTCTAGTTCATCCTCCTCGTTCAGTTTCGGATCAGGAAACGGATTCTCACCATCGTTGGTTTCGACGATTTCTTCGAGTTCGACGTCGGAGCCGTCCGTCTCGATCTCTATTAAATCGACCGTTTCATCATTTGCACGGTCCAGCAGAGAAGAATCTTCTGTTGTTGATGGCAGTGAATTCGGTAGAACGTGTTCCGTTAGTTCGTTGGTGGAGTCGTCCAGGGTGATTAAGTTGACTTTTTTCTATAAAAGAATGGGTATTTAAAACCTATTTTTAATACCACGTGAAGATGGCAACGTTGCTAGTGCTACGCGTCGAGTTCAAGTATAAAAATTGTGTAAATACACTGGGCTATAGCAGGAATCGAACCGGTTTCATCTACAATTTTGATTTGACTTTTTAAAGTTTTAAAAGTTTAAGTTTTAAAGAGATTCATCTCTTATCGCCCCACATACACGAACTTCTAGATTTTACGTTACTGTAACATTAAACATGCAAGATAACTTACCTGAAGAGTCGATTGTTCTCTGATCACTATAAAATTCGTCAGAGACTTCGACGGATGGACCACAGCAATGTGCATTCCCATATTTTGCTTAACGTCATCGAAAAAGTGACAGTGGCGACACTGATACAAGTTCGGGCCGTGCAACGCGAAGTGTTTAGAAATTGTCGGCATATTAATCGGACTGGATTGGATTTTGAACACTATACCACAGTGTTGGCAAGCGAAAGACTTGTCTTTCGAATGTCTCGCACGCAGATGCCTGGAAAACGTGAACGAACTCTGATAAAACTTGTTACAACCAGGTTGACTGCACCAAAACCTGGAAAAGCATGGGAAATGTGAACAAACATTGTTAAAATATATTAAATTGTCTAATATACAATTCTACAATTTTTAAGTTGTGTTCATATTTTGTAGTCACCGCTGTATATTGTGGAATTGCAAAATTCTGGGAATAATTATTCGAACAACTTTCGTTTTTTTTGGTACTCTTATCGCCCTTTCATATCAGTCAGCTTAAGTTTATAATCTATACTATCCATGAGTTATACACGGTTTGTCGCAGAAAAAACCGAACTTTTTTAAAATAAAAATTCTTAGTGGCGCCATCTATTTAAAAAAATATGTGACGGTAACGTAGATCTTTCACCAATGTTATGTCAAAATGTCAAGACATTTGCATCATTAGAAGCAAAGAAATTGCGCATACAGTAACAGTGTGTATTTGGAATTGGTCGAGAAATAAATTTTGAACAAAGAACAAATATCAACTCAGAAAATCGTTTATCGAAACGTTTAATTTGATGAAACAAATGTATGGTGATGCGTTTTTATCACGTACGAGTGTGTATGAATGATATAAACGATTTAAAGACGGTCGTACGGACATAAATGACGACGAACGTCCAGGTGCAAAAAAAATCTGTGGTTACGGAAAGTAACATCGAACTTGTGCGTGAATTTATCAGAAATGGGCCGAAATCCTCATTGCGATAGGTGGGAATGGAATTAAATATTTCCAAAGATTCAATTCATCGCATTTTGACACAGCATTTGGGACTGGGAAAGATTTGTGCAAGGTTTGTACCACACAAGCTATCTGAATTCAACATTGTACAGACTTGATTAAACACACAAAAAAGGACGAAAACTTCAGGTATACTATTGTGACTGGCGATGAGACGTGGTGTTTTTAATATGATCCAAAGACCAAGCGTCAAAGCTCTGAATGGAAGCATACCAGAGAAGAAAGATCGAAAAAACGCCGTTCGAAGAAGTCGAAAGTGAAGACAATGTTGATTTGTTTTTATGATTCGAAAGGTATAATGTACAAAGAGTTTGTACCAACTAGTCAAACAGTCAATGCTGTATATTGTCTTGGTGTTATGAAGTGTCTCTTGACGCGTATTCGACGTGTGCGCTCTCAATATCGTGAAAATGGTAGCTGGTGTTTGTTACATGATAATGCACTATCTCATCGCTCGATACTTATCACTGATTTTCTAACTACAAATGGCATTTTAACCATCAACCATTCACCGAATTTAACCCCCTGCGATTTCTATATATTCTCTAAACTACAAAGGACAGCGTTACGCCGACGTCGAAGGCATTAAAAAGGCGTCGACGCCGATCTTGAAGGACCCCTCTAAAGATGAACTTAAGAATTCATTCGACGTGTTAATTGACCGTGCAAAATGTTGTATTGAAGCCAAAAGCGACTACTTTGAATAAAATAAATGAATTTTACCAAAATAGTAAGCTTTTGTTTTTATATTAACAAAAGTTCAGTTTTCTCTGGGACAGACTGTGTAGATCTGTCTCCAATGTTTTAATTTTTTTTTAATTAATAGATTTGCATGATTATCGTTGTAATATTCATTTGAAGTAATTCCCAGTGTTTTGCAATTAATTGCCATAATAATGCGCCGGTATTTTGTTCTTTCCCACGCGTGAAACATTCCTGGTGGTATTCTCGTTCCCTCTAACGACTATTAATGTTGACTGTTAAGAAGGCTACCCTAGATCACGCCATTAACACTTCAACTGTGAATATTTATAGCAAAAAATCCATGTACTTTTTTCCTATTTTTCACGTTCACAGTTTCCTCAAATCAATTTTTACAATCCTCAAACTACTACGAGATTTGAAACAGGTTAACAGGTGCCAATAAAAAAAAAATTAAAACGTTTAATTACCGCCTTTATTCTAAATAACCAAACAAACTTGACCTACCTATTTTGCGACTTGTACGATGGAATAATCAATGCGTCGGCTACTATTTTGCGCAGGGTAAAAGGCTTGTGCGCCTTCAGGATGAAACACGTCGTCACGATTTTGCACACGATCGAACCGGATGCGTTCGCCCTACTTTCAGAATGATCGCACCTCTTCCTGATCACCTGAAGACCGCAAATCTTGCAAGAAGGATACACTGTGCCGTCGGCCATCAAGAAATATTTCGTTTTGTCCGAATCGCTTATCTTGGTCAGGGATTTTACCGTTTTGGTCGGTATCAGCTCCAGATCGGTTATTTGATGCACTTGTCTCATGTGAGTCCTAATAAAACAAATGAATTTAGATTTAATATCGGCAATAACTCGGACAGAACTGGTTTAAAGATTGGTTTCGGAGGATGGAGGGGTGTATTGAGTGTAGACGAAATTACTTTGAAAAAATTAAATAAACGAAGCTGTATTTGCAAAACTTTCCTAGTACCATTTGTAGTTGTTGCTTTATTTTTCACGGCTATAAACTCATAAAGTAGAAAAGAAAACTCTTCAGAGTGGAAGTGCTATGCTTAAAGACTAAGAGTTTCAACAACAAAAATTTGACTGAAAAAGCACTCTAAATCGAGCTGATGTTTCCAAACACAAAGTGGACGATTTAAAAAGTTCTATCTTCTGCGATCTATTGGGTTGGCAACTAAGTACTTTCCGTTTTGTAATATAAAATAAAACACTTTTTTTTAAACAAAGAATAGTTTTTAATCAATTATATATTTTCCATTTTGCTCAATGACCTTTTGCCATCTTTCTTCAGCTGCATGATTCAGCGCTCATAAAATTTCTGGTCCTTATCAGCAAAAAACTGAAACAGGTGCGAGTGAAGGTCATCGTCATTTGTGAAAGTTTTACCATTCAAAGAATTCTGCAAAC
Organism: Dermolepida albohirtum; assembly: GCA_031893035.1. Classification (NCBI taxonomy): domain Eukaryota; kingdom Metazoa; phylum Arthropoda; class Insecta; order Coleoptera; family Scarabaeidae; genus Dermolepida; species Dermolepida albohirtum. The sequence goes on along the minus strand of JAVIWB010000871.1, from coordinate 102,326 downwards.
TTCGAAATAAATGGTAATCAGTTGGTGCTAGATCAGTGCTGTACGGGGGACGTGGCATCACTTCCCAGCCAAGCTCCAATAGTTTCCCACGAGTTGCCAAAGATGTGTGTGGCCTTGCATTATCTTGGTGGAAAACTACACCTTTCCGATTTGACAATTCTGGCCGTTTTTCTTTGATTGCTTCATCCAGTTTTATTAATTGTTGACAATAAACATCAGAATTGATCGTTTGGTTCCTTGGAAGCAGCTCAAAAAATACGACACCTTTGTAATCCCACCAAACTGACAGCATGATTTTTTTTGGATGCAATTCAGCTTTCGATGTGGTATGAGCTGGTTTATCGTGTTTGCTCCATGATCGTTTTCCAACTATGTTACTGTACAGGACCCATTTTTCATCACCAGTGATGATTCTTTTTAAGAAAGGGTCGGTTTCATTTCGTCTAAGGTGCATATCGCAAAAGTTGATTCTTTGTGTTAAATGAATTTCTTTCAATTCGTGAGGTACCCAAATATCAAGCTTCTTAACTAGCCCAAGACATTTTAAATGTTTTTCAATTGTTGTGTGCGATACATGTAGCCTCTCCGCAACCTCTCGAACAGTTATATGACGATCCTCTTCAATTATGACTATGATTTGGTCATCATCAACTTCAGTAGGCCGACCAGAACGTTGCTCATCTTTGAGGGAAAAATCTCCAGAACGGAATTTTTTATACCAATTCTGACACGTGCGCTCTGTTAAGCAATTAGCACCATAAACTTCACATATCTTTTTGTGAGCCGCAGCAGCTTTCTTTCCTTTACGGAAATAAAATAGTAAAATATGTCGAAAATGTTCGTTTCTGCACTCCATTTAAAATTAACCCACAACTAATAGCTTTAATAAAAATCACGCACTACTTGCTTCTGAAGTTACGTCAATGTGACTAGTATCACGCGACAAACGGTAAAGTACAGCACTAACATACGTTATACAAAAAATAAAGCAACGCTCTCTATCAGTAAAAACCGAAAGCACTTAGTTGCCAACCCAATACAAAGAAATTTCCAAAGAGACGATATAAAGATTGCTTTAAGATTGTTTGGAGCAAAATTTAAAAACTTTTAGAATTAAGGTCAGTGGCGTATTGAAAAGGAAAAGAACTAAGATTGAAAGTAATGTAATCTTTATACATAAGGTTACCACTATTGTCTCCATGCTTGAAAAGTTGTAAATAGAGCGACGCTGGAAGAATCCAGTCATTGAGAAAATTGAACTCAACGAAGTTAACGTACAAAAAATGCACGATTCCGCCAAAGAAGACTCTAAATCGCTTGCAGGATTCGATGATGATGAACTAAGGAATCTAAAAACAAATTTAGGCGATTCAAAAGTCCCGTTTTCTTGATTCTACACGGAATTTGTAAGCACTACTTGTAGAATTTTTCTCGGAACACAATCCATAAACTTTCACAATTAAAATTAATGAAGTATTGATAATACAAGAGAACAAGCTAGGATTAAAAGTAAACACACGTTACACTACTTACTTAAAAGACGTCTTATGCGTAAACCGACTCGAACACAACGAGCAAACAAATCCAGTACTTGGAACGGGCCGCGGCGTCTTCTTAGACACAACGGACTTCTTCAAATTATCCTCCAGCGAATTACTAAACTTCGTGTTGGGGAATCTCGTGGGACACAGATCCTCTCTGACGTTGTCTATGCCGTCGAATTCCTCGGCACATTCCAGAGGTAGGTCGAGCATGTCCGCTATTGCTTCGTCGATTTCGATATGATTTTGAGTTGCAGTTGGGGTTTCGGATTCGTTCGAATCGTCATTTTCAGTTTGGGGTACGTTTGGTTCCGAAGTGGCGTCCGTGGAGGCAACGGCGGGACTGCAAAAAGTGGTGGGACTCTTTGATAGTACGGTATCATCTTCCTTAACGTTAACTGGGGGCATTTCTGGAGAATCTATATCTAGTTTGTTCAAGTTGACGGTTTTTTCGGTGAAAATCTGCAAGTTCTTATATTCGCTTTTCGGTTTGGGAGAATTCTGAAAGTTCACAATTTGGGATTAGAACTCGGGCTGGTTACTGGTTACGCACGATCGACGAGTTAGATCAGAATGAGTTTTGAGGAATGTTTGGATTTATGGATGTTATATGTGGATACGGATACAAAAAAAAAAGTATAAACATGTACTGTGATAGCTATCATAATCAGATTAGAAACATCATAATTACACCTTGTTCAAGTAAATTAATTGTTGGTTTATTCGGTTGTTTCACGCATTAAAAACTATATTCGAAAACGTATTTGTAAAAGTATAATTTCCCAAAATCTTAAATTCTTTGAAACATCGAATTATTGGAAAAGTTATGACGTATTTTTTTCTATATAAAAACGCCATCTTTCGGTGAGTTGACAATCCGTTATTCATAGAAAAATCTATTTGGCCAAATATTTCACAAGATTCCGATCCTCATCCGAAACGAAGGTTACGCCACACAAAGTGTTTTGAAGACTACGAGGGTGGCCGTTTATATTTCGGGAATATGCACCATAAAGCAAACCAAAAAAAAATTTTTTTATTATCGAAAATTGTTTTATTGCTTTTCAAAATATTCTCCTTGAAAATCAATGCATTTTTGCATTCGTTTAAATCAATCCGAAAAGCATTGCTGCCACTGTCAAGGCGGTATCTCCAAAATATGAGTTTTGAATGCCTCAATTGCCTCTTCGGCGTAGAAAACCGTTGAGCACGAAGTTTATTCTTCACTTGTGGGAACAAAAAGAAATCACAAGGTGCTGGATCAGGACTGTACGGCGGATGGCTCATCAATTCAATGTTTTGCCCATTCAAATATTCAATTGTTTGAACAGACGACTTGTGAGAGTTCGCATTGTCATGGTGGAGAATGATCTGTCGTTTTCGGTTTGCTTTCCTTATTTCTTCAAAAACTTTTGGCAAACAAATAGTTGTGTACCATTCGGAATTGACCGTTCTACAACTCTCTAAAGGTACGGTTGGAACGTGACCGGTTTTTTCCGAAAAATCAGGCGACCATTTGTTTTGATGTGCTTCGAGCGCGAACAACTTTTGTTGGTTTTGGCTCGTCTTGGAATACCCACACAGTCGATTGCCCTTTACTATCGGGCTCATACGTATAGATCCAAGATTTATCACCTGTGACGACTTTATAAATGTTCTTTGAAGCACCGCCATTGTATTTTTTTGTACATTTCTTGGCACCAATCGATGCGAGTCCTTTTTTGAGCGGTTGTCAAATTATGTGGTACCCAACGTGAACATAGCTTCTTAACGGCTAAATGTTCGTGCAGGATCCTATGCACGCTGGTGTTACTAATGCCTAGAGTTGCCTCAATCTCCCGGTATGTCACGTGACGGTCTTGCATTATTAATTCAGACACCACATAATGTTTTCCGATACAACATTAGTGGGACGATCTTCGTGAAATTCATCGTCCAAAGAACGCCGTCCAATTTTGAATTCACTATACCAACGATATGCTGTAGTTTTCGATGGTGCTTCATCACCATATAAAGAATTCAGCTCGTCGATGCATTCTTGTTGAAATAATCCACGCCGAAAGTTATGAAAAATAATTGTATTCCGTTATCTAATTTTCTTTATACTATCTTCACTTTTAAACACGTAATTGTCCACGTGGTAGTAACATGCAGAAAAGTATTGACTCAAACTGCTGTATCTTTGGTAACCCGACCAAATTGATCAATTAAGGTTAATATAATCCCTTTACACAATAATTTCCATGTTCTGTATACGTATTTCGACAACAAAGTTACCATCATCAACAATTAATCACAGTGTCATGCCAGGAACCACGACAAAACCCGCACAGAAATAAAGTCCGTACCAGACTTACACCGTCGAAAGTCAAACACACTTTAAAATTTACCTCCAGCCAAATTACTCAATTTTTACTTCAAAGCAAAGTTAAAAACTCGTATATTATGTGACACAGCATAAAGATACACGCGAATAATTCTAGTATTTCTAAAACAAGATTAGCACCATCTATTGCAACAATACGTCATAACTTTCCAGACAATCTAACAATAAACAGGTGATTTTGAACATAATATTCACAATTACAGTACCGAATTCAAAACCAACGCGTCACAACACGCCTCGAGAAAAACAAGAACCCCGTTACAATCTCGCGTATCCGCAGCGCATCTTACCTTGTCAGTTTTTTTGGGCGACCTAGATATTACGCAGAGGGGTAAGTTATTGTGACGTGTTGCCTGATGCTGAACAATGACATTAAGTTTGTGCGAGCCGATCGGACAATATCTACAGCTGTACGGGTAGATATCGTGCTCGGCCCAGTAATGTTGCAAGATGCCCCTATACAATTTATCCTCGCAATGACCGCACGCCATCTTTCTCTTTGAATAGTGCAAAACGAAGAAATGCTCCAAAAATGTCGAACTAAATATAGTCCTCATCCTGCAATCTGTAAAGAATTAATTACATTCCTCGCTCTGCGTTATTATAATGTGCTAATTGTTGGGGACATACTGTTTGTGTCAAACCCAGATAGAATTTACTTTTTGGAAAAAAAAAGCGACTATTTGGAATGGATAAGGGATTAGTAGCGTCACCTCTTCTTACAAAAGGAGTATAAATTTGATCTGGATTTTCTCACGGCTTAATTTTTTAAATTTAAAATCTCTGCTATATTATCTGCTTCTGGGTTTCCAGACTGGAACCGCGTCACTTGTATATCTGCCGACGTTTCGTACCCATTCGTATGGGACATCTTTAGGGCTGAACTACTGCACTGAAACTGAGTCAGTTTCAGTGCAGTAGCACTATACAAGTGACGCGGTTCCAACCCGGAAACCCAGAAGCCGATAGCATGGACCACAACCGCGGAAGTCTGCGTACCAAATTTTCTCTGCTATATTATATATTTGTTCCATCGTTCGGGCAACTTAGGAATATCATCGGAAAAGAGTAACGATCATCTCCATCATGTTATAGCCCAGCTTGAATTTCTCATCACTTACGGTTGACATACAACCCCCTTCCACAATAATTTTCGTATTCTGTATACGTATTTCGACAACCGAGTTGTCATCACACTGTAGTGTGCGTTTTGGCTTTTGACAAAGACAAGACATAGAAAAGTGTTGAAGGAAAAGTAAAATATCTAATTTCGAAGAATAATTTCTTGTAATTTTAGTGAATGTGCATTTGTTATGTATAATCGTAAGCATGATGGAGTCACCATTAAAAAGATGGAAGAGAAGCCATTTTAACATGACTGATAAGCAGTTGATATTGAATATATTCCAAATATATAAACTACAGGGCCTAAAGTGCACCAAAACACTAGCTGTTCACTTTTCAAGGCAGATATGTGGGTTAATGAAAGAGGTAGATTTTCGGTAAGATATTTAAACCTACCTTCACTCTTAGTTATAAGAAGAGAGATAGTAATAGGTACTTAAAGGAGAAAGATGAACTAACCATATGGAGAAGACAATATTTGCCTAGACTAAAACGATTTAGAACGGAAAGTAGAAAAATTAACTTTCTCGATGAAACGTGGGTAAATGAAAACCATACAACATCAAAAGCTTGGATCGATGAAAGCATTAAGTGTGCACGGTAAGCTTTCGATGAGCGTCTGTCGACAGGTTTAAAGAATCCTTCTTCCTAATGGAAAAGGAAGACGGTTGATATTATTACATATTGGTTGTGAGGATGGTTTTCTTAAGAATGGCATGCCCTTATTTTCATAAAATAAATGATTACCACGAAGAGATGAATGCAGTATTTCACCTCATTTGGAAACCAATTCAAAATTCTCGCCTCAAACAAAGTTACGTATTTCTCAATCAGACGTCTATGATCTAGAACCGTGATTTGAGAGCTGCGTGGACAGTCTGCCGGGCGAGAATTTATCAAAATTGGACGCGTTCAACACGACATCATTATTTTTGCGAACAAAACACATTCCACTATCCATAGGTCGCACAAGCGTCTTGTTTATTCGTATGTTAATTTAGATACACCTCGTAAGTCACAGTCGAAAGTTTAAAATTTCCAAGTCAAATCTATACTCGTCTTGTATCTCTTAAAAGCTTCATTAGTGTTACGTCGGATGTATGCGTGACATTTGTTTTCATTTCTAAGCAAGCTGTTACGTTTTTTAAAATTTTTTTTTTGCGCCCGACGAAATTAATATTTTAAAAACTTTTAACGCAAAGTTAAATCAGTGAAGGAAGTTTGGACGTGCGAAATAAGACAGTTCATTTTCTCCGAACACTTTATCTATACCAAAATCCAGATTTCGTAATATAATAATTCTCAAACAAAGGATAGCGTTTCAAACTGCAATAATAATATAGCATAAATATTGGGTTGTTACATAAATCCGTACTTTGGCGCGCCCACGTTGACGCATAGTGAAAGGGGAATAGTTAAGCGAGTGGAATATTCTGCCAACCTAGTTGCAGGTACATTCTATTGTAGCTTCTTCAATTTCGCGAATCCAGTTGGTGGTGCAATGTGAAAATGGAGAAAAAAACGAACATTTTCGGCACATGCTGTATTTTTCCAATAAGGAAAAAATGTGACTGAAGTAGCCAAGAAGATATGCAATGTCTACGGGGATTCTGCAATTACTGATCACGCCCTACAAAGTGGATATGTCCGGTTTGGGAACTTAAAACCGCTCTGAAAGACCTGTAACGACTGACACGGACAAAATAACGACTGTAGTGATTTAAAACCCACATTTTACGCTGTGTGAAATTGCGGACGTCGTCGGAGTGATGCATGTAACAGTTCGAAGACATCGAGCTAAAATATTTGGGTTCCACATAATCTTAATGAAGACCACCTGATGGAACGTATACTCATTTGCGATCACGTCATTAAAAGAAACAAAGAACAACCTCTTCATAAGAATATAATTACTGGAGATGAAAAAATGGATTGTTTATAAATGTCTAAAAAAGGGTGCTCCCCAGGCACCATCAAAAATTAAGCTTCATCCAAAAAAAGCAATGTTGTACATTTGGTGGAATTTCAAAGGCATAGTCTACTACGAGCTGCTACCCAATAATCAGACGATCAATTCAGTTAAGTACGAACGTTAAAAGGATCATTCAAATGTTAATAACACCCTGTTTATTACGCGTTTCAAAGAATTCACCTCTAATCAGGCAAGCTTGTGTTATTAACGAAAGATTATTTGTGGGGTTATCATAACTTTTCAATACCGAAAAATAATGAAAAAAATAATACCTCCCTCTTTTATTCAAACATACAAAATCTTCACCTAATGGCAATTTGCCAAGATTTTAAAGTGTTCGTCTATTTACTTACTTTAGCGAGATGACATGTCCTTGTACTTTCGCTCGAACATTCGTGCTTTTGAATGAAAGAGAGGGGTATTGTTCTTATATCAGTCAAGTACTGCGAACAACTTCGAAGACAAGTGGGCGAAAGGATGTTACCCGAGTGTGTAGTGCCAACTGTTAAACACGGGGGAGGTTCTGTACTTGTTTGGGGATCCTTTTCCTTTGATGGTGTCGAAGATTTGTACCGCATTGAAGGCATTTTAAAAAAAAAGGGGTACCTGAAGGTTTTGGAGGAACATGCAATTCCGTCTGGATTAAGGTTAATGGGTGAAGGTTTTCACCTACAACAAGATAATGATCCCAAACACACTTCCCAACTTTGTAAAAACTATGTGAATCAAAAAGAGGAGGAAGGGGTGCTGATAAATATGATTTGGCCACCACAATCACCCGATCTCAACCCTATCGAATTACTGTGGAATGAATTAGATAGAAACGTGAGAGAAAGCTGTCCACAATCGCAGAAACAGCTTTGGGAGCAACTTACAAGGGTGTGGAATAATTTACCGATGTATACGCTCCAGAAACTTGTATCGCGGTTGCCTAATATTTGTAAAGAAATCATTAAGCGCAGAGGTGGATACTTCGACGAAAGTCGAATATGATAAGAAATTCTACAGAATATGTTGAAATTATTTTATTTTATAAGGAAAACTGTTCATTTGTCTAGTAGATATAGTTTTGTAGAAATATACGTTTTGTTTCACTAAGCGTGCAAGTTTTTTTTTTAAATTTCATCTACTGATCCCTCACTTATGGCCTGTAGTGTACGTTATTTAATAGACGACGAATATTTTTTCATCATGACAACGCAAGACCCCACACAATTGCAACCACCATATAGAAATTGGTAGTGTTTTCATGGTATATTGAAACTCGTCCCACATACAGCCCAGATATTACACCGTCCGATTATCATTCGTTTCATTCTTTACAATATTCAAATAGAAAAAATGTATGTTTGGAGAGATGGTACTATGAAATTGCTTGAAAGTTGGACCAAAGCGATAGAAAATAATAGACAGTACATTTGTCAGTCAGTCCTTGTCTTGTAGAGTACGTATTTCGTTGAATAAATGGTATAAAACGGAACGGACTTGTGTAACAACCCAATACTAAGTGATATCAAAAAACAAAGTATTGCGTGATTGTGTATTTATAGCAACATTCTTTAGTGTAAATTTCCTGAAATTTTTGAGGCGACACGAATTTAATAACCAAGACTGCATAAGCAAAAGAAAAAGTGTGTTGTTGAGAAAAAAAATGGTATATGGCAACATATGCCACCCGATCTGTCTGTAAATATAAGTAAAACCAGTTAAAAAGCCCTGTTAAAAGATCGCTTAACGAAAAAAAAAAAGACACACGAACCAAAATCACATATAAAAACAAAAAAACAAAGCAAACTGTCAGTAACTTTGATATGCCTCAAAACTGCATTCTTCTGTAAGTATTACTTACATCACACAACCCACCGGAATAAAAGCTTGGGAATGTGGACGTCTCATGCAAGCTTACACACAAAGATCACTTACCAATCTCTCCACAGACATAAGGTTTAATCAAGTTCTTAATCGTCGGGTATTCGTACGCCGTAAGTGTTTTCGGTCGCATAGTTGCCAACGGCGTCTCGACTATCATCACCTTTTTGGCCGTCCTGTGAGCCATTCCAATGTGCGCCTTGACTAAACTGGGACTGGTGGCCCTGTAGAAGCACAGAGAGCAGGCGTAGCGACTGTTCCCGTGGTAGTTCTCCAAGTGTGTCGTATAAGTCGAAAGCTGCACCAGAGAATCACAATACAAACAATAAACGGTGGTGTCGGGATGCAGGGGCAGATGCCGATTGAATTCCGTCTGTCCGAAACAGGAGAAACTGCAATCATACACCGGACATTTGTAGAAGTGGAGCAAGTTTTCGGGATTGAGCAGGTGGCTGGATGCGAAGAGCGTCTTTCGCAGTGTCACGGGCTTAACTGCGCTCGCAGGCGAGACACCGGCGTCGTCCTCGACGTTCTCCCGAAGTTTTGAGATCGGTATGGGTCGTATGTATTCGGGTTTCATCGCCGAAGAGTTTTTAGATACTTGATTTTCGATTCTTTTCATTTGAGGTGGCTGTTTGTTCACGTCATCTGCAGCAGGTACTGATTCTGATTCCGTTGATTTTGCAGACGCGGCCTTCGGATCATTGGCCAAGGATTTAATGCTTGTAATAACGAATTGATATTTAGCCTCCGCGCCGTTATTCTGTAATAAAAATCAACGTCTAAAGTCCTTGATGAAGATAACAGATGTATATACAGTATAGGAAAAACACTAAAATCCATTACTAAAATGCTATGTTACAAGGCAAGCCATAAATACTTTGACAGAATATTGCATGGCTTCCATTTTGATTTGATTCTCTTCCAGAAGTTGTGTGAATTCAAAATTCGTAATCAAAATTAATTATAAACACTTGAAGAAATAAGTTAAGTTCTTTTTACTCTTTACTAATCAGCCACTCTGTATACAGTTAAAAATACTCTCCAATAACTACTAAACAAGCGAAAATCTGAGTACTTTCAAAGTGAAACATGTTATCGGGACAATCCTGGGATATTTAAAAAAATACCTCTAAACGCCGATAATAAAATACGAAAACGCTACAAATGGCAAGAAATCTATTATGAACTATGCTAATTTAGCTTATGTATGTTAAGAAAGGGACACTCTCGACAAATTTATGCTCTACATCTCCGATCAAGACACTTATTTCAATAGCAATATTGTGGTCTTCAGCAAGAACTATAATTCAAAATACCAATATCGCTGCTGGAATACATATCTAACCTATAATTATTTGCATGGTGGTGGAATATAAAGCTAATAGCGTACTTAATGAGAACCGTAGTCAAAATAAACGAAACTGGGACACTGCAAGTAAACAAGTGATGGTCCAAATGATGTCTTATTTTGTTGACTATAAAATGGTTCATTTAGAATCAGCATAATAATAATTACTAAAGATACGCAAGCATCAATTTGGCGTTTCTAGTTTTTCCATGTTTTATAACTATTCAGCATTTGCAAGGAGTTAAGTCAGTAGACCATTCTAAAAGTCGATATCACTTTCGATGAAAGGTACTTTGAAAGATATATCCACGAACGCGTAAAAACTGTCGGATTTACACCATAGAAGAGTAATGGACGATTAAGATGCTTGATGGATCTTTAACGCGGTACACGATTGCGGATTTTTTTTGCACAAAGTGTGTATATAAGGTGTACTTATTGAAAACGATGCTGGAAGTGCAATAAACGCGAATGAATTCGTTTGAACTCTATGACAATTGGAGCTTTTCCTGCCTCATTTACTAGTAATAAACCTTCACTATATGTAGTGCTAGTATAACGGCACGATGTACCACGTGAAAGCGAGCGATTTGTAAAATTAGCAACGGTATTGGTATTTTAACAAGGAGCTTAATTATAGTTCTTGCTGAAGACTATAATATTGCTGTTGAAATAAGCATCTTGTTCGGAAACATAGAGCATAAAGTTGTTGAGTGTTCCTTTCTTAGCATATATAAAGTAGCATAATTCATAATAGATTTCTTGCCATTTGTAGCGTCTTCGTATTTTATTATGTATTCAGAGGTATTTTTTAAATATCCCAACCGATGAAACACCAGTCATGCTTGGCGAATAAAATTACACAATTTCTACAGATACTTCATCGAATTTTGCCGCGAGCAGCTTCGATAATCGAGGCAGAGGTAACACACGTTGCTAACGAAATTTAAGCGCATCTTTTTTCATGTTAACATTTTGACTTAGAGGTTTTGGCAATTGTCAAGTCTATATGAGAGAATTACAAGTCGAAATATAGAAACAGTACATTGTTTATAGAGATTGGATCACATCTTTGAATGTCAAAATGTCAATTCTACGGAGTTTTCGTAAATCTCGTTCTGGACAAAAGACGAACAATTTCCGAATTCTAGGGAACAAGTACTTTGGCGGCACTGAAACGTATCTTTCTTAAATGTTAAAATTCTCATTTTTCGGGGTTTTTTATGTCTCGGAAAAAGAATTATAATTTTTGAATTCAAGGCAAAAACGATTTTCAAAACTCGAAGACCCAAAACTTTTTGCTGGGGCATATCATTGAATATCGAAATTTTATCTTGTTGGAGTTCTGTTAAATATGAATGAAGAAGAGATACAACTCTTGAATTCAAAACCAAGTTGAGGTTAAAGCGCATTTTTGTGAACGGCATAATGTTAATGTTACGAGGTCTTATTAAGAGAAAGAATTCTAGAATTCGAAAAAGTCATTCAATGAAGTTGAAGACGGTCTTTTTCAATGTCAAAAGTTTTCATTTCGCGGGCCTTCGTGGATTGCCACGGTCGCAAAATATTCTTTCATTTTGCGATATAACAATCATGATTCACTGAAGATGTGCCTCATTTAACAACCAAATTGCATGCTCCTAGTTCAAGTATCAGTACAGGACTTTCTAGATTTAATTCACAAGCAGATATTCAAGTGTTTTTCCTATCCCGAGACGTGATTTTACAATGTATCTGTTCCAATAGATAACTTTTACCTACCTGCATTACCAAACTCGAGCTCGAACTAGAGTCGCGATTCGACACATTTTCAACTCCGCTATCATCAGTCTCGTTCGCGGCAGTCGCCTGAATCAATTTACTGACGTTCGCATTTTCCAAGTGCATCTGTTTGACATGAAGGAAAATGTCGGAAGCGGTCGAATCTTTCGGGAAAATTTTATTGCATTTGCTACACGACCAGGTCTCGTAAACGTAACTGCCGTGTGAGTAAGTACAGTGTTTCTCGAAATTCACCAAATTCTCCGTCACGTAGACACAGTCCAAACATGAATAAGCAATACCACCGTATTTACTTGTCGCGACCTTTACGGGCCCAGCTACCAGCAATATGTTATTGTAGATTAACGCTTTAGAAGTCGGTAGGGGCGAAGAGGACGATGCATGAGAAGTTTTCTTTGGTAGCTGCGTGGTTTTTGCGTTCTTAATCGCTGCGGCAGATCTAAGTTCGTCTGGTAACAACTCCTTATAATGTATTAGAGGTGGTGGAGCACTATCTTTCCGACTGTTGTCACTTTCCAACGCGCCAACCTCGGGGATACTTTTGACCGGTTTCTTCTGTAAGTTTGGTTGTAAATTGTCTTGTAGACGATTGATAATATTGGAAATGGGTGTGAATTTTTTACTGGCAACATCAGTCAGTATCTGTCTGGAGTCAGACTCCTTTCTCGTACATTTTAGTAGCAGATCTGGGGGCTTGGGTGATGGAATTAGCCGTGTTAATACTCCAGTTTCTACTGCATTAACGGGATTTGTTTCCGGATTCGATCCTTGCTTATTTTCAGCCATAAACGTCCGTGACGGTTTAGCTTTCTGCGCTTGAACATTGCTAGCATTTATAAGTTTATTTTTGAGTATCGACGTGGACGGTTGCAGTATCCGTTTATCACATGAACTATTTGAAGGTTGAAACGGTATTTCGATGAATTCCGTTTCGCCAGACACCAATTTAGTTTGCAATTTGTCAGCTAACGACGCTCTGGGCACATTGACATTTTCCAAGATCTCCTGCATCTTCTCCAAACGTTTCTTCTCGATCTTCTGGTCCACGATATTAGATTCGCAAACGAAAGCGGTCAAATTCGACTTGTTGGCGCCATCGTGAGATTTTTCGTTCAAGTAATCATCGCCCCTCGCCTCTTGAATCTGGTTATCTTCGATTTTTACGATAGCATCGCTGTCTAAACCCGTCACATCCGCACTTTCGGATTCCAATTTGACCTCCAAGAAGTTATTAATTGTTAAATCCTGTTCGTCGTTTGTATCGTTTGAGGCCACGGTTACGCTGTCATTGTCCGCTCCGGGTTCAGACGCCACGTTTAAATTAATTTTAATAATTTCTGCCTCGTCTTCGTGGTAGAGTAGAACGTGCTTCTCTACATTTTCTCTAAGTGTCTGCACGTAATGGCAAGTCGTGCATACGTAGCCGAAGACGATGGGCGAAAAAGGCGGTGGGTTTCTAGGCGGAGGGATTTTCTTTCCATTATGTTTGGTGTAGTGCTGATGCAAACAACCAGAATTATGCCAGGAGTAATCGCATTCGCCGCAGGAAAACCTATATTCACCGGTGTGCGTTGTGATGTGGTCGTAAAAACCATGAACGTACTCCCAAGGTAAGTTCGTTTGGCAAAACGGACAGGAGTACATATACTTGGTTTTAGTCCCCTCCTTCAACACCATCGAATCGTAAAGATTATCTATTGAATCTTTGATGAGTATCTCGGTAGTTAATGGGTCAATTCTGGACGTAAGAACCTCTTGATCTTTATGCTTCGTTTTATAGTGGGGTGTTATCAGTTTACCTTTAAACGAACACAGTCGACAATTTATACGGTCTCCAAAAACGAAGTAATTCTTGTCGTGGTGGGATTCTAACGCATTTTCAATCGGCTTCGTTTTAGTTACTTTACCGGCGCCTTTTTTAGACACAGACGGCACAACAGGAGAGGGAGGATGCACTGCAGGCGCTGGCGTGGGAGGATCGGGCAATTTTGATTCCTGTACTAAGGGCGATATGTGTGTAGTTAAAATAACTGGTGGCTCGATGGTATTTACGATGGGTGCAGAGGTAGTTGGTATCGTCGAAACCGTATCAACCACTTCTTGCACTTTTAAGCTTTCTACGGCAACACTTTTTCGTTTTGAACTCAACTTCTTTCTTTTAACCACGCTTTTTACTACCACAGGTGGTTTCGCTTCCTCCACATTTTCCAAGAACAATTTACTGAAGTCTTCCCGTTTTAACATAACACGAAGTTTTGAAGCATTTTCCACAAATTTCTCTACGGGTTCGACGTCTTTTACTTTCGCAGAAGGTGTTTCGACCTGTTCCTTGGATACGGTGCAGGATCTCTTGCCGGTAGCCCTAACTATGTCGTCGCACATCCACATTTCTTTTATACTTTCGTGTAGGATATCGAGTTCGCTCTTTCTGTGTTTCTGTTCTGGATTAACCTTTTTCTTAGCTTCTTCTTTTGCGGGAGGTATACTCATGGGTGTAAGCTTTACAGTCACGTCAGAAATAGTCTTTTCCAAACCTTCCGGACTATTCTCTCGAAGAGTTTCTTCCGAATTGCTTTTTTTATTCGACACTTCTTTTGAAGATGACGCTTTTGATGATGACCCATCTTCTGCAGGAACTTCGACTTTATTATCAATTACGAACGATTCATCGGATTTCTCCGATTTATCTTTTGATTCGCTCTTTTTATCATCGGACGTCTCCTTTTTAGTTTTCTTCTTTTTTCCCTCCTCCGTTTCAGAAGCGGACGACGAAGAGGAATACTTTTTCCTTTTCTTTTTCTTCTTTTTCGTTTTCTTGGAACTACGTCCTTCATCGCTGCTGCTGCTGCTACTGTCGTTTTCGAATATCTTCTTTATCTGCTTGTAATTCTTCAAGATGAATTCGAGGACGTCTATCGAATTGGTCTCTTGCAAATTCTTTTTATTCGCCTCTTTTATTATATCTTCCTTGGCTTGCTGTTTTTCGTTCGTCGATTCCTCTTTTACCTCTTCCGCGATGGCTTCTTCAATTTTAACGCTATTTTCGTCTTTTAGATGTTCATTAGATTGTTGGGACAATTCATCTTTGACTTCGACTGGTTCGGATTTCGCCTTATCCGTTGCCTGAAGCGACCTGGCAATTATTTCCCCATTTGATGCGGCATTATCCGTTACCTGAAGAGACTGGACAGCTATTTTCTCCTCTGGTTCTTCAACGGCTACCTCTTCGCTAAGTACTTTTGCTTTTTTTGCTTCACCACTTTCGAGAGCATTTGATTTTCTTTTTTTCGTTGAATTTTTATCTTCTTCGTCGACTTTTACTTCAATTAATTTTGACTTGGGCGATTCTCCTTTTGATTTATTGCGTTTAGGTTCGTCTGTATCTTCCTCCACGTCTGAATCATCATCCACAATCATTAATTTCTTTTTAGTTTTCGATTTCTCTTTTCTACCTTTACTAAGGGTTCCTACATCTTCGATTTTATTATCTTTTTTAATCAAAACTTCGCTCGTTTCAATTGTTTTCGGAACGGGAATTTGTTTCTTTGGGATCTTGAAATTTTTGGGACCCTTACTACCGGAATATAGAGATTTTATTGGTGAAGCAAGGTGACTGCTTGTACTTAAATTCGAATACATTTTGTCATATTTCGAAAACTTTAAAGTCTCTGCGGTATCCATTGGGGATTTCTCTATATTATAGCCGTATTGATTCGTGGAAGGCGTCATTGTTTCAAGTTTACTTATATTCTGACGGTCCTTCTCATTTGGACTACTACGTTTTTGTTCAATTTCCTTCTGTTTTTTCGCATTCAGTTCGGGAACTTTAAAACTGACTCCTGCACTCGATAGAATCGCTTTTTTCGAATTAAAAAAGTCTTCGTAACTAAGTTTCTTTTCGTCTTCGTTGGGCAGTTTAAATTCGAGGTTCCTTAAACTTTTCTCGGCTTCAATATTTGGGATTTTATTTTCAGTCTTTAACAGATCATTTTTCCAAGTTTTCATCGTTCGAATGTCCGTTAAGTTTCCGCTTTGGCTGGCGTATTCTTGCGTTTGCGGTTTAGGAACTTTATCTAAAATCGGTTCCAATAGATGTTTATAATTTTCGGAGAAAATCCTGGGATCGGTTCTTACGTTTTGTTCGTTTTTCCCGGCTCCAGTCTCCTTTTTTCTAACAGTGTCCTGTTGTGTATCGCCTGTGTTTAAGGTATCGTCATTGTCGGTCTTTTCGAGCGAATCGAAGTTGAGTTTTTCAAGATTTTCGTCTTCCGAAGGGGCGTTCCTGAAACTACTCTCAATTCTAGACGACGAAGCTCTGAAACCCCTGAAAGATTTCCGACCGGGTTGGTATTGGTTTCTTTTAAACCTCGATTCACTTCGGTCATACCGTCGGGCGTCCCTATCGAAACTCCTGTGAGCTCCTATTGTGGGGGATACCCTATCGTTCTGGTAAAAATCTTCCTCGCGATCGTAATACTGACGAAGCTGATTCTGATGCTCATAGTTCTGACGCTCGTAATTCTGACGTTCGTATTCGTGAAGTTCATAACTGTAACGTTCTTCGAATACATTTCGATTTTCTACTTCTCCCCACCACGTCTCTCTTCTATCGTTTAATCTCTCGCGATCGAGGCGTTCGTCTTTTAAAAAATCCGGGGAATATCTACCAGAAGAATCCATCCTCGGATCGTCATAATAGCCACTACATCTGTCCCTGTAATTAACATCATCTGGAGGAGGCGGTGAATATCGACAATAATTAGAACTCGAGTTAGCGAAATCATCGTAACTACGGTAGTCTTGGGAGTAATAAGTGTCGAGTGATTCATTAGAGGGGTTACTTTTAATGCTATCGAGTAATAGGGGTAGTATTATGTTCTGTTTAGATATTGAATGTACAGGAAACGGTCTGTATTTCTTGCTGAAAGTTAATGCGTTTCTATTGTATCTTCTGCCGTGGAATTCCCCTCTGTTACTTTTACGAAAATCGTTCATCTTTTCCAAATCACTCTCGTCCTCCTCTTTAATTTCGGTCTCTTTTTCTATCTCGCTTTTAATCTGTTGTTCTTTGCTACCAGTCGACTTGGAAGTGCCTTCCACCTGTTTCTCGGCAATCTCGGTGTGAGAATCTTTGTCTTGACCGATCCCGGATAATTTTTCTGAATTCTTGACGCGGCGATCTTTCTCCAGACTAACCCTGTAAACGAATTCATAAAAGAACGTAATAAAAACGTTGTGTATATAAAGTAACACTTACTTAGATGCATTTACGAATTTTTTCGGGACGATTTCTTCATCATCAGTTCCTTTTGAAGAATTCGAAGGTAAATTAGGACACTAAAAGATAAGAAAAACAACATCAATATTGTTCCTACAACATAGGAGCATATAAAAGTACTAGGGTGTTCCTAAAACTGCTGGATATACATTGAATAAGTAACGGGTCTTCCAATAGTGTCTTCCGAACTATGACAGTTGATAGCGGCCATATTGTTGAAGCTACATCTGTCGAATTGGCTGTCATTTATTCAGTCAGTTTTGCCAAATCACCAATGACGGATACAGCGTTCAACAACTCGTGTAAATGATAAAATTGTTTTATGAAAATGGGTGTTCTGTTCGGGCAACGTTCCGCACCCATAATCGTCCATCGAGAGGACTATTCGCAGTGTGTTGGATAAATTTGAGTCCACTGGTTCAATAAACAATGAACCAACACCTGTACGACGACGAAACGCAAGATCTGCCGAAAACATCGTCGTTGTCCGTGAGAGTGTGCAGGAGAATTCGAGGCAGTTGATTTCGCGTCGCTCACAAGAACTCGGCCTTTCGCAGACCACAACTTGGCGAATTTTGCGTCGTGACTTGGGTCTGCACCCGTACAAAATTCAATTGACCCAGGAGCTGAAGGTGAACAACCATAGACAACGCCGTGTGTTCGCTGAATGGGCCCTGGAGCAGTTGGAAACTGACCCTAATTTTCATCAAAAAAATCATCTTCAGCAATGAGGTCCATTTCTGTATGAATGGATACGTCGACAAACAAAATTGTCGAATTTGGGACGATAGCAATCCACATGAGATCCAAGAGCGTCCAATGCATCCCGAAAAAGTCACTGTTTGGTGTGGATTTTGGGCTGGGGCGTGATCGGTCTATATTCCTTTGAGAACGACGTTGGCCAGACCATCACCGTCAACGACGAGCCCTGTGATTCTTTTGGCCTGAATTGGACACCAGCGACATGTGGCTTCAACAGGGCGGCGCTACGTGGACATTCGACATGAGTGATTTGAAGGCATGGTCATCTCACGTGGAGATGATGTGATGGAATATATTAAAACAAAAAGTCAAAGTTTGGAAACCTTTTCGAACATGTAAACGGTCTAGTATAGATGGAAAGAAACTCCAAGCTAATCACATGAAGATGACATCTGATGACTTTAATGAAGTAACATAGTGC
This sequence comes from Dermolepida albohirtum, assembly GCA_031893035.1. Lineage (NCBI taxonomy): Eukaryota > Metazoa > Arthropoda > Insecta > Coleoptera > Scarabaeidae > Dermolepida > Dermolepida albohirtum. The sequence continues at coordinate 83,839 of JAVIWB010000871.1, read as the reverse complement.
TGATGTTGAATCAACAATGCCAAATTGGTTTCCAGATAGAAGGTAGGTGTCAGAGGCATTACAAAAGACGTACTGCAAAGAAAGAAGAACCAAGACCGTGAAGACTTGGTGATATTTCTGGATTTAGGTTCTATTGCAGCAAATTAAGATACATTTTGCAAAGAATACAACTACTCTAGACGGAGACCACCATTACTACTGCTTGTGATTCAATAAGCCAAAATATTAATTGTAAAAAAACGTTTGTTAACATTATATTATTTAAAAGATACTAGTTACAAATATAATTCATTATTAAACTAAAATTCTAGTATAAAAATTGGAACGCGGTCATGATCTAGCTTCTTTGAGCTGTTTCGAAACGACTTTTAATATAAATTTGGGCTTCGCGTCATTGAAAATCTTGGGATAAAAGTAAAACTCACCATTCTGCTTTGCAATTTCACAATGACTTCTTCGCATTTGAGCAGAATGTCGTATTTCAATCTGAAAATACAGATCAGGTTATAAAATTTAAACTCTGCTAACTAACAAGTCCTTACTTTTTGTTTTTGTCTGTGATCATGGAATACAAGGACTCCATCTTCGTTAATTGGACTTCTCTAGAACCCTCTCTCGTATTTTTTAGGTGATTTATCATTTTTTCCAGGAAGGGAACGTATTTTTGCAAGTCGGCTAGCTTCCGCTTGTATTTGTCCTGCTCGTTCGATTCCGCCATTTTAACGATTCCTTATCTGCGGATATATTAAGCGATATTGATACAAAGATCTTCTATTTTTGTCTGTTTAAAACCATAAAATTAAATGTCATACATGAATTTTATTAAAGCGTTTTTATTCTTTTTCAATTGTTGCCCATTTTTTACAATTTAATTATCAGATCTTCTAAATTTGAAAATTACATCGACGAAAATCACATTCTAAAATTGGATAATAGAATGCTTCCGTGGATTTTTTCGTGTCTTATAAACCATTTTACCATTGAAATGATGTTAAATACCAAATTATATTTACAATTATTATTATATTAAAAATCCAAGAGCAATGAATATAATTATTAAACGAAATGAAGCAATCCCTGCTTTGAATCATAGCACATACAATAGTCATAATCTATTAGCATACTTTAAAAGGCAAGTTATTTCAAATATCGCATACTGCTTGAATCAAATAATTTAAGAACGGACTTCTTTCGAGAGTCCCTGTATCAGAAATCTTATAACAGAAAGCTGATTAAATATTGGCAAGAACTTTTGAAGTATCAATTTGGCAGCACTGCATAATCCACGAAGTTTAAATAACAAGTTTCAATATGGGGTTTTAACAAAGGTTAATCTCTATTTTTTTACAAAAGCCAAGCTGGGGTATATACGATTAAGTCACTTCAGTGGCGTCTTATAGCCCTAACTCGAGATTGTAAAATGAATATCAGGTGGTAACACTGATGGTGTGGTGGTCAATCTGCGTAGTTTCAGCCACGTTAAAACTACACCTCATCTGTCTTCAGTCATCGTAAATCTCTCTTTTAGGAATATCAGGTGGTAACTCTGATGTAATAGTGGTCGATCAATGCGTAGTTTCAGCCATGTTAAAACTATACCTCATCTGTCTTTAGTCATCGTAAATCTCTCTTTTACGAATATCAGGTGGTAACTCTGATGCAATAGTGGGCGATCAATGCATAGTTTCAGCCACGTTACCACTACACCGCACCTGTCCTTAGTCATCGTAGATCTCTCTTTTACGAGTACCTATTATTTATTTCCCAAAACCAAAAACTATTGTTAATTATTAAAGTCATTTTCAATCACTAAACGAGTGGCTTAACAATGAGTTCAGCCAAACTCTATTTTAGTTAAAACACGTTTACGATGCTGCATTTATTTCAGTTTCCAAATCGCTTGAATCAAACGATTTTGACTCTTCGCGAAGTTTAAAAGTATTTGAACAAATCGAGTCAAATAATTTCGAAGTTTTCAAGTTGGAGTATTGAGATCGACGTCCTTTCTCGACAACAAATACTGAGTTATTCTTTAATGTACATAGAGAGAAGTCTTCTATGTAAGTGTGGAAAGTAACCCTTTATGACTGCTAGGGGTAAATTATTAAGTTTTGTACTGAATTAGTTTGCATATAGGAAAGATTGATTCATCAACTCTACCGTACATGTCAAACCCCGATAAAGATGAAGACAATGCCTTTCCCACTAGTCCTTGTGAAAATCAATTCATAAGAAAATGTCCGATGAAAATTCTAATGGCTGTACTTTAGTAGAAAAATGAGCCTTCTTTTAAACCAATCGTGTTGTTACATAAGTCCGTTCGGTTTTATACCATTTATTCAACTCAGTACTTATAGTAAAAGGGAATTTTTAAACAAATTCTCCATCGCTTTGGTCCAACGTTCAGGCAATTTCATAATACCATCTCTAAAAGTCTTTACTCTTGGAAAAATGTGTCAAAGTAAGTTTTTCCCGTTAAGAGAATTTCGTAGAAGGTGAAACGAATGTTATACAATGCAATATCTGAGCTATATGGAAGAATGGGGACACAATATCTCATGTAAAGTCTACCGAATTTTAGTGCGGTAGTTACAGATGTGTGGGGTCTTGCGTTGACGTCATAAAAAAAGTATTCGTCGTCTCTTAAAGCAGACCATTTTTTAATCAAGATCTTGCTTTAAATTGTGAAGTTGTTCACAGCACTTGGCTGAATTGATCGTCTGATTATTCGGTGGCTGCTCAAGGTAGACTATGCCCTTGAAATAGCACCAAATGCCCATTACTTTCTTTGGGTGGAGGCTAATCTTTGGCGATGTCTAGGGAGTGCTGTCTTTTTTAGACCAAGACCTGCGACACACCCCGTTGTTATAGATAATCCATTTTTCATTTCCGGTAATGATATTCTTAAGAAAAGATTGTTCATTTGAATGAACTGATCGCAAATAAGTATGTTCTATCTAGTGGCGTTCATTAAAACTATGTGGAACCCACATCCTTCAGTTCGGTGTCTTTGAACTATTACATGCGGCACCCCAACGACTTCCGAAATCTCACACAGCGTGAGATGTGGGTTTCATTCACTACAGTCATTATTGTAGATGTGTCAGTTGTTACAGGTCGACCGGAGCGGAGTTCCTAAACCGGACATATCAATTTTGTACGTCACGATCGATAATTGCCGGTTCCTCGTAGATATTGCATATTGTTTGACTGCTTCAGTCCTTTCTCTAAATGCAGCATATGCCGAAAATGCTCATTTTCTCTCTACATTTTCACTCTATACAAGGCCACAAACTGGATTGATTATATTAAAAGAAACTACGCTAAATTGTAGCCACAACTAGGTTAACCGAATATTCCATTAACCTAACTATTCCCCCTCTCACTACGTGTCAGTGTGAGCGCGTCAAAGTACCAACAGACTTTTGTAACAATCTAATAAGTTAATTTCTTCATTGGGTAGAGTATTTGTTGTCATCTTTCTAATATTACAAGCACAATCTAATTGTACTCTTTTTAAAACTTCTAATTGAACATTTCGACGATTTTCTAACCAATCTGTACCAGTTTACCAAAGAGTAAAGTATCCTGGTTCCGTTTAGGCTCTTATTAAGCCTCTCAGAAATGTTAAAGGCTGGCAAAAATGTGTATATTCTAACTCGACTTTAATTCCTTTTATTCGCATTTGTATGTTATTAAGCTTATACGTCATTGGACTAAATAAAGGTTAAAAGAGTAATAATATAATCACAATTACACGTACAAGAATATTTCTGTTCCTATTCTTAGACAATTATTTCTATTGTAGTTTTTGTATGAGATCACTCTTAGCTCTTTGCTATTCGTTGGTTAAAACGTCTCACTATAATACAGAAAGGATTGCTTAGTCTAGAGACAGAGCAATCAGCTGAACAACTAAAGACGACAGTCTAGTTTGGGACTTCTTCCTTCTCCGCAGAATACGAGCCTTCGCATCGTCATAGATAAGGATCTGATTTGCAATTTGAACACGTCGAATTTCTTTTCCAAGGCTACAGTTAAAGCAACCAAGGTTGCACAAGTGTTTTGTCATCAAATTATCAAAAATTTTATCGAAGAAATTACAATGAACCGGCAACGTAACCCATTTCTGCAATCTAGCAATGTGGTCGTCTCATAGAGTAGATTTGCGTTTAGTTATTATCATATTTAGTATTATACAAAGTCAATCCATGACTTTAAGTGTATCTGAAAGCTTTCACAGTGTCCGCGACTTTATCGTTGTTTTAACCAATTTAATAGCATTCATATCAAAACACAGTCCTAGTTTTAGAGATCAACAATTTAATAAAATACTCTCTTTTAAAAAGACCCGAACCAAATCAGAAAGACAGAGCGTAATAAAGACTTGTCCTTATTCTAAATATATAGTATATGTAAAGCAAGCATGATCGTAGTAGAAACAACGTGTACCCTGTATTCCAAAAACGTAGTTAAACATGTAAAATATGCATGGTAGTTCTCAAATCTATGCTATGTACTTGTTACAAAAGCTTATAGCCCTCTTCATATTCTCAATTCATCGATGCTGTCAACTCTTCTATTTACACTAGCAATGATATCGACTTGTTTAATGTTAACTTGTATCTATTAACGTGTCATATATAATGCAACGATATTAATATTAACCCACAGATGTCAATCAAAATTTCAAAAAATACGCATGTATTTTACATAATATTGTAAGAGTAGCTCGACCAAGAAATTGTGCGTTATTTTCTAGAAATGTTGGAAAAGCAAATAAACACGAAAATTAGTTAGCGACCAGTTTTGCTTTTTAGAAAACTTAATCATCTCAAAACTGAAATTTTGAAATTGAAATGTCACTTCGTGAATTAGAAACTTTTTGTACAGCCAAATAAACGAATGTTATAAAGAAAATATTGCATTTAACGATTCTCAAATAGAAACGATCGCCATACTCGGTTCGATATACACATTTTTTTCTTATTCCAATTCTCACTTCCCAATAAAAAGTCGACTTGGGGCTTTTCCAAAGCATATAAATCGAAATTAATCCACGTGACGTCTCGAAAAGATTGTCAGAATATTTTTTGTCTACAAACAGTTGGTCGTGAGTTTTTCAACAAGAGATTCTTCAACTCTTTTCTGGCATTAAGAAAATTGTATTACGTTTCTTAGAAGGACATATTTCCAGATACCTTTTGCATCACAAAATACAATAGTTGTACGTTATGCGTTAGTTTTGACTAGTACATCGACTTGATAACTTTTTCATCCATTAGTTCAATATCAATCCATCCAAACATCCACCCATTGCCTCTTATAAACATGCATGTTGACAATGCCGTTTCTATGCAACTTGAAACTGCCACCATGGATCTGATTTCACAACCTCTAATAATTACTTAGCATTACAACATAGCTAACAAAGCCGTAGTATTTAATATATTTTTTCTGTAAACCACTGTATATACAATAGATATAATTAAAAACATCTGTAGATTATATCTAATGACTATCAAGTATTGTGAAATTATATAATTGAAACTAGTTTATTAAAACATCTTAAGAATTCAAATTATAAAACGTTTAAAGACGAGTGATGCTCTGGGAATAACGCCTGAAACGAAGGGTTGGGATATTGGATAGAAATCACTAGAAGATAAGTATTCGAAGAAAAAGTCGCTTGGAGGTGCAAAAGTAAAAAACGACGTCTTTAACATTCTAAATAATCTATCAAAACCTGTAAACTATTTGTTTATCTTATGTCGTCTGTTTAAAAAATATCCCACTTGCGGATTTCACTAAAAATCTAGTAAACCATGAATTTCTTTTTGATAACTACGAATTCTCTTACACCGTAGCTTTTTGTTTTGTATGCTCCGAGCATATTATTTTCCAATCTACAATATGGAGTTGTCACTTTTATTGAATGGATTATGCATAACTCAACTCCTTTTACACTTTTGCAGGGTACAATGAATTGAAGACGCATCCCGTCACCAGACACATACCACTGGAGTTGATGTTTTAATCAGATTTTGATGTTATTCTTATGAAACGTAAATCGATTTTAAATTTTCCACTTTAAGTCTCACAGAAAGCATCTTAAATTTTTTATCATTCTCAGAGCATAAAATGATTCTTTAATATTGAAAATCTTGATCGCAAACAACACAGACTTTTCGTCTGAAATTATCGTCATCATAATCCGGATCTTCGCCGGTGTTTTAATCGATTTTGTTTGTTCCTTCACGTTCTACAACTTATTAATTCGTTACTGTCCATAAACTAAGAATTATATCGTTGAGTACCGGATTCTATCTATCCATGTTCTTCAATATTTCTACTTCTTAACTTGTCTTTACCATCTGATTCTTATTAAATGTCTACCGTTAATAATTAAGTTAAACAAACCTCCGGGCTGGCAGTAGCGTAGAGACTCCCCGAGGATGCTCGAGGGGTGTAATTTATAAATAAACTAAATGATTAATTAGGCACCTTTTAACGTAGGAAAACGATTTAAAAATATATTTACACCCATCGCAGTCAACAATTCATCTTTGCGAAGCATCTTCGCGTCACTGACGTGATGCATGCTATCGACAATGCTTGCACGACCAACTTCCGCCCTCACAGCCATCGGTTTCCGTCGCCGACTACCCGGAGGATTGTTAAACTTCAGTAACCACACAAACGATTATTCGATAGCTTAATATTTTATTTTTCTCAATTATGTCCTTAAATTCATATCAAATTTGGAATTTAATGCATTATCATTACATTTTATACTAAGCCTTTGGATTGTGAAATGATTTTAGAGTAAAACACGACGTATACACTTGATATCACATTTAACGTTAGAAAACAGAATTACACGTCGCCAGATTGCGCTTGTATATATACTCAAACATTTGTTTAAAAGCTTCCGTATTATACTTTCAAATAATTTTCGATGTTAAATACGAGTTTGACGCCCAGTTGTCTATAATCTGTATGCTATGTGTAGAATGTATCATTCACATTAATGTAATAAATACGCGCATTTTCAGTTACCAGCAAGCACTGGTTGAAACGTCCATTTTGCCCATTCTTTATCGCTCCAAAAATAGGTAAATTCGTGAAATTTTAGTGATATTCATACACCAATTAAGGTTCAATTCTTTATCGCTCCAAAAATAGGTAAATGCGTGAAATTTTAGCGATATCCATACACCAATTAAGGTTCAATTCTAAATACAATCTCTGAAGTAAAAGATCGACATTTTCCATGAAAACGATGGTGATTCGTGTATTTTATAGAAAACGAAGCAATATTTAATGCAGTTACATTTACGACCATTAAACTCTTTATCTTTTGAAGATCAAGTTATATATTTCGCTCATCGGAGTATACATATCTATATTTACACGACGAAGTAGTTTTTTCTTGTTGTTCGTCGGTATTTGTTGAAGCACAACCGCTATTATTATATTAATTGCACCGAATGACATCAACAAATGTAACGACTTTCATTGATGTGTCAGTATTGAAGTATTAACAAAATTTCCCATTCCTAACGATGACAACTTCGTTGTCGAAATACTTCTGGATTTTTTTTGTCTCATAAACAATCGTCCTAATGTCATGGAATAATTAAATCATTTAGTTTTAATAATTAAACATTCACTTCCACATATGTTTGATGCTTATACGTTCACTTGATATGACAATGGCTTCAACTCGATACCATTTTCGTCGTTACGAAATCGATTACTAATGATACATTAATGTTACTAAAAACGTCAGCATATTCCGTAGAATACGTGTTGTTTTTTGCTTTCAACAGTTGTGTTAGAAAATTGTAATCTTCTAAATCTGCAGGATAAATAAATATTGTCTCACTTACCCCGTTGGTGCAAAATTATACTGCTACCGTTGCCAAACTAGTGTAGCGTCTACTGGTTTTTCATGTTAACAATATCGAAACGAAACTAGCATAAATAACACCTTTCCCAATAAAATATTATAAACGAACATACGTTATATTAATTTTACGAAGTTTTACCAAGGTTTTATGCAAAAATATTGTAATTAAAATACTTTTTCTCGTAAACGATGTAATACGATGATACTACGTGTCAAACAGCAGTACCGCCAACTTAAAACTTAAAAATATCGTAACTACATTATGGCGGGTGATTAGAATTTGGCGTTTCAAAATATATTTCGAACAAAATCTAAATTTGAATGATCAAACTTTTGGATATACAATTATCAGATATTTTAAAATATTACAGGAATTTACTTCAAATATTAACAGCGGTAGATTATGAAAATAAAGTTTGCTTATAGGATAAAAGTAATTTTATTCCCACCTAATGTAAAAACCTAAACATTTTCTGTAAATAGTTCGATTAACGACCCTATCTTATTTAAATATTGTATTTACATAGTATTGTTTATATTACTCACAATTCTTAAGCTCACGAAACGCTAAAAGTCGATTTTATTAAAATAAACGTGTCGATACTGAGCATTTAATATTACCCAAAATAAAACATTTTCTCAGAATCTGCCACTGACACAAATGATGCAACAAAGGCTTACGTTTTAATATTTTTCAAATATTTATTTCGCGGGTAATTGAAAATCAAGGTAATATTAAAAATAATATCAAATAATATATAAATAATATTTGAAATACATTTAAGTTATTTTAAATAAATTAATATATCATTTCAACTTCTATGTACGGAACTAAAGCGAAACGAAGTCTAAAATACCTTCGTTAACGAAAAAGAAATATACTTTTGTTAATACATACCCAAACGGCTAATTTTATAAAGCTCAACTGTATATCGAATTCGATCTATTTATTATTAATGTACAAACACGTTGAAATATTAAAAGTACAAATATATAATAATTGCAAGTCCTTCACATATTGAAACGAACCGTTCTAACGCGCCATCTTGTAAAACTTGACCGTAAAAATGACTGACCTTTCACGTCCGATTTACAAAGTATGACGAAAATGCGAAACATGAATTTATAATTGTTCATTATATATGTATATACATACGCAAAAGAACTAAGGTCAATATTATATGCAACGGTTGAACCCAAATAATCAAGACACGCCGCCATGTTGAATGTTTAATAAATATGACCGTAAAATCAATGATGAAACTGTCCGATACTTGAGCAAAAAACGTACTCAACTTTGCACAAAGCAACGACCATCAGTTCATTTACATATTACTTACATATGAGTCACCCTACTTATTAATAATATTACGCAAGCACTAATGTTATACTGTCACCACCAATTTTTGTTACCAAAATTATGTTTACGTATCTATAATACATAAAATATATATTATTGCTTGTTAAATAAGAAGTAATTTTATAAGTTTTCAAAGCGCAAACTACGTGGATTAATTAATGTCACAACTAACACGTCCGACAATCCCACTCAAAGCTACAATCTAAACCTTCAATATTGCGATAAAAGTTTTGTTATACACTACACCACCTATCGTTAGAAATTGGAACTTGCAAGACATATTTATCTTAAGATGCGATGTACCGGATGCTGAATTATGTGAAATTACACGAAATTATTTATTAGTACGATTAAAATAAATTAAATCGCGAATTTTTTGTGATTATAAATGAAAATAGGGTTTAAAAAAATTAAAATCGGATAAGCCTTCAGACGACACAGCCACGCTTAAAATTAAATATCTACACAACTAAATTAATGCATTTTAACCGTGAAATATTCGAAACTATCATTTACTTACCCACACGTGATTATTAATAACAGATTATAACATATACATGTGCATAAATGTGGATGATACAACGATCGGAAAAAATATAACCGCGGCACTTGACACAATGGGTTACATATGGATACATTTGCACCCTCCCATTTCCAATATCAACAACTAAACTACATTTTGTGGGGAAAAAACCGAAAAATAATAATCACAAGTAAAAACTAAATGCAATTTCAGACATTATTGCTAACCATCATAACGCCGACTTACTAAACGTAGATACCATCAGACATAAACCGTATCGATAACCGCGGCATCTACCGCTAAATTTTATTATTAATAATTGGACAATAATAAAAAGAAGTAGATTGCTGTAAATGTTAATTTATTTATATTGTTTGTTACATAAAAAATTGCGTGTAGTTTTTACTTATTTTTGTTAAAGTAGTATCCATAAATATTAAAATATATAATTTATTATTGCGTTTAATTTTAGACATGAAAATAGTAAATTATAACTCTCTTAGCAATTAATTGACCATCCTAACCTGAAAATTATTCATTAAATTTGGAGAGAATTATTTATATATGTAAATTAAATCTTTTGTCCAGAGTACTAATCCTTTCAGTGATATTACTTCACTGTAATGTAAGTCCTACTGTATTCGCTGATTACTTGAATTATTATTAAGTAAATTAATAAAGGATTTAATGATTGTAATCTTAGGTGAACAGTAAATATAAAATTCCTTGAATACATCTTGTTTATCTTACCTTATATCTATATCTAGAAGTGATAGATTTCTTTATAATTCATCACAACTGAAATAATTTTGAATATTAAAAAAATAGAATTAAATTAAGAATAATGAAAATTTTCAGATATAAGTAGTTGTAGATTTCCGAGGATTACTTTGACATAAATTTTAAAAAAATAAGATCAAACTGTCCTTGACATACTTCGTGAAAGAAATATTATGGTACGTTTAAATATCAATTGATCTTAATTGATGAGATTAAATTAGATAATATTGATAAGAAATTATTTTATTGTGCTGTATTTAATAAAGATTATATCTACTTATATGTTAATCTATAATTTGTTGTAAATATAACCAATATACAGTCAGAGACCTAAGTTTAAATACACCTCAAAAATTGTATGTTTAAAGAAAAGTAAACGTTTCAGAAAAACTTATAGTATGCAGTTTTATTTGTCTTCATAAATAACAAAAAAAAACGATAACAAAAAATATAGACTTCATTACAAACATAACGGTAATTCTTAAAAATACGATAAAGTTCACTGGACAAAAGTTTAAATACAAACATATTTACATCTTTGAATGTTATTCCATTTTTTAAATAATTTAAAAAAGAAAAACATTTCAATACTTTGTTGGACCACCATGGTTATCGATAACTGCCTGCAAGCGGCGTGGCATAGAAAGTACCAAGCTTTCTGTTTCAGAAGGCGATATTTCAGACCAGATTCTTATAAGAGCTTCTTTTAGCGACTCTTTGCTTGTTATTGAAGTTTTCGCTAATTTCCGCTTCATTAAATCCCAAACGTGCTCAATTGGGTTTAAGTCTGGTGATTGAGGTGGGCTATGGAGCTGCCTGGGAGCATAATAAAGCAAACACTCTTTCACAGAAAGTGCGGTGTGCTTGGGATCGTTATCCTGTTGAAAGATCCAACGGGGTCCAAGGCCAAAAATGTCGACGGATACTTGCAAATTTCTTTCCAATATACTCTTGTAAAGATGTTGATTCATTATGCCATCAATAAACTCCAAATTCCCAACCCCGGCTGCTCCAATCGCTCCCCAAACCATTATATTGCCACCTCCATGTTTTACCGTAGGAACCAAATTTTGTGGCTTGCGCCAGACTTTTGAACGTCCATCGCTTCCAAATAAATTAAATTTGCTCTCGTCTGTAAAAAGAACTATTCTCCAAAACCCAGCGTCTTTGTTTTTATACTTATTTGCAAACTCCAGTCTAAGTCGTCTGTTTTTTTTTCACTTATCAGTGGCTTCTTTCGGGGATCTCTGTTTTTATATCCATTTTCTCGCAATGCTGTTTGAACAGTTTTTGGATGCACATGCTTGTTGCAGTTAATAGTGATATTATCTGCAAGTTTTGGGGCATTTATTCTTGGATTCTTTTTCACTTCTCTTACGATATGGTTAACATCACGACTGGAAAGTTTTTTTGGTCGGCCGCTTCTTGGCATATTTTCTACTGAGTCAGTTTGCTTATATTTTCTAATTATATTTTGAATACTAGAAAATGGTACATTTAATAATTTTCCTATTTCTCGATAGGATTTTCCTTCCTTAAAATGTTTTATTATTAAATGTTTAACGCTGGACTCAATTTCTTTACCTTTGCCCATAATTTTCAATAGAACTTCCAATGGTGACAATAAGACCGCTACTAATAACAAGTGGTGGCTTTTAAAAAAAGAATTTGATCGACACATATGTACATTCATAAAATATAACTGTACTTTGTTTTTGAGAAATGAAAGGGAGTTTTTTGTTTTGCAAGATGTATTTAAACTTTTGTCCGCTGTATTTTGTTGTTATTGTGGGATTTACCGTTATGTTTGCAATGTACAAAGAATTTTTTGTTAACGTTTTTTTGTTATTTATGAAGACAAATAAAGCTGCACTATAAGTTTTTCTGAAACGTTTACTTTTCTTTAAACATACAATTTTTGAGGTGTATTTAAACTTTAGTCTCTGACTGTATACAACAGCGAATCGATTTTTTCATCTTTAAGTTTCATATGCAACCTTAGAAAGAGCATGACTTAATTTAGCATAAAAAGAGATCAAATTTTGGCCAGCGAAATTGGTTTTTTATATTTTTTTGAAGTTCAAGACCTAACTTTCACCTTTACTATTTTTGCAAGCTTTATTTATACATTTTGTACTGTGAATAGTTTTTACTTTTATCAAATGCAGTATAGTGTATTCTTCAATAAATATACTAATGAAAAGGAATAAAAAATGGTAAACAAAACCCCTTTCCATAATAATGTACGTATTCTGTATACGATTTCGACAACTAAGTTGTCACCAACAGCTGATAATCAATGTCGTATCTGAATCCGCGATAAAGCAAATCGCACACGAACAAATTCGTACCAGACATTCACCATCAAAAGCCAAACACACACTGGCGAGTTTTACCGCGGATTCAGGTGGAGATACTGTGATTATCTGCTAATGATGACAACTTAGTTGTCGCAATGCGTATACAGAATGCGAACGTTATGGTTGAAAGGGGGTTTCGTTTACCATTTTTTATTAAATCAATCAGCCGCGGTTTACAGTAAAATTTACTTTTAATGAAAATAACACGTGAGCAAACATTATAACAATAACAGTTAATTCATGTACCTCAACGATTTGATGTGAATATATTAAAAATAGTAAACACTGTTTATTAAACATTGGGATTATGTAGTTCAGTTCTTCAATCAGATTCAGCTTCAATACAATTTTGGGTAAAGTTAAGTGTTAATGATACAAGCTCTACTACATACGACGTATTTATAGTAAGAATACTGTAAATATAAGCTTAGTATTGGGGGAAGTACTGTTTGAATTACTGTCAATTAGCAATTTTTTAAAATGCTAGACCTAGGTCCAGCAGCAGTCAATCTTTTCTTTACTTCGTTTGTAACAATAAGAGAGTTTCAAAGAGCCTATTTCTTGGAAGGCATGAAAAAGTTGTACAGGGTTGAAAGACATATAGAAGTACAGTGAGTTCATTAATGATTGAGATGGAACCTTATGCAACCAAACATACACTATTGGTAGCTTTACATTCAAAATTCCCTAGACCCTAGAAATCTATAGTTTTAAAAAAATTATCCAACACACTTAATATGAAATTAAATCCAACTTACCGCTCTAACCACCAAAAATATTAAAATTACTGATAATCGATAACACGTAATTACAAATCAAATAAGGCAAAATATCAAACAATTTAGTAGGGTTATAAAGAGAGATCTGTCACGATCTAGTTACAAGGATATTTCATACCAACTGTAATCTTTGTTGTTGTATACTTGGTTGCATAATCCGTCTCAATCTTTATTGAACACACTGTATATAACGTTATGGTTTTTAGATTTTGAAATCGCATTTTTGTCAAGTATCGCATGGGAGTAGTAAAATGAATCTATAAGACAAGAATACTTAGGTAAAATGAGGGAAAGACCGCGAAATACTAGAGATAAAATTATTTAGGACGTGTTGGACAGGGAATGAAATATATGGAAGTAACGAAATTCGTTTCATTCAAAAGTACATCACTTCCTAGTATATACAGGATGTTTACTAGACATGCAGTAAAAATTTAAGGGTTTATTTCTCGGGTTATATTAAGATGTTTTAGTCTTGGGAAGACGCTTTATTTCGAAAATACAGAAGCGCATTTTCTAAGGAAATGCAATTAGGAACTTCTATAATAACGTGTGAGCTTGTAAAAACTCACATCGGTACTAGAAGATCGTTTTCAAGAGACTTGTAGATTGCTTTTCGATTTAAAAAGATGCAGAATCTGTTGTATTACATAACGAATGCTATCTATGTAATATTATAAGACAACGGTTTGTACTGCTCTTCGTGAATTTCGCCTACTGACACTCGGGGCATTTCTCATCCTCAACAGTGACTTGTAGACTGCTCTTCGATTTAAAAGAATGCAAAATCTTTCGTATTACAACAGCGAATGCTATATAACATTTTAAGCACGCGATTGGTAGTCCCCTTCGTCAAATTCGCCTATTAACACCCGAAGCATTTGTCATCTTCAACAGCGACTTGTAGACTGTTCTTTGATTTAAAAAAATGCAAGATCTTTTGTATTTCAATAACAAATGCTACCTATATTGCATTTTAAGCTAATGATTTATTATTTTCTTCGTGGACTTCGCTTAATAACACTAGAAGCATTTTTCATCACCAACAGCGACTTGTAGACCTGCTCTTCGATCTAAAAACATGCAAAATGTTTCGTTTCACAACAGCAAATGCTGTATAACATTTGAAGTACACAATTAGTAGTCCCCTTTCAACAGCGACTTGTAGACTGTTCTTCGATTTAAAAAATGCAGAATCTGTTATATTACAATAACAAATGCTACCTAAATAACATTTTAAGCTAACGGTTTGTTATTTTCTTCGTGGACTTCGCTTAATAACACTAGAAGCATTTTTCATCGTCAACAGCGACTTGTAGACCTGCTCTTCGATCTAGAAAAACATGCAAAATGTTTCGTTTCACAACAGCAAATGCTGTATAACATTGTATAACATTTGAAGTACACAATTAGTAGTCCCCTTTCAACAGCGACTTGTAGACTGTTCTTCGATTTAAAAAAATGCATTATCTTTTGTATTACAATAACAAATGCTACCTATATAACATTTTAAGCTAACGATTTGTTAGTTTCTTCGTGGACTTCGCTTATTAACACTAGAAGCATTTTTCATCGTCAACAGCGACTTGTAGACCTGCTCTTCGATCTAAAAACATGCAAAATCTTTCGTTTTACAACAGCAAATGCTGTATAACATTTGAATTACACAATTAGAGTAGTCCCCTTTAAACAGCGACTTGTAGACTGTTCTTCGATTAAAAAAATACAGAATCTGTTATATTACAATAACAAATGCTACCTATATTACATTTTAAGCTAACGATTTGTTATTTTCTTTGTGGAATTCGCTTATTTAACAGTGGGAGCATTTTTCATCGCCAACAGCGACTTGTAGACCTGCTCTTCGATCTAGAAACATGCAAAATCTTTCGTATTACAACAGCAAATGCTGTATAACATTTGAAGTACACAATTAGTGGTCCCCTTTCAACAGCGA
Organism: Dermolepida albohirtum; assembly: GCA_031893035.1. Classification (NCBI taxonomy): domain Eukaryota; kingdom Metazoa; phylum Arthropoda; class Insecta; order Coleoptera; family Scarabaeidae; genus Dermolepida; species Dermolepida albohirtum. The sequence continues at coordinate 68,168 of JAVIWB010000871.1, read as the reverse complement.
CTTGTAGACTGTTCTTCGATTTAAAAAAATGCAGTATCTTTTGTATTACAATAACAAATGCTACCTATATTACATTTTAAGCTATCGATTTGTTATATTCTTCGTGGAATTCGCTTATTAACAGTTGGAGCATTTTTCATCCTCAACAGCGACTCGTGGACTGTTCTTTAAAAAAAATAAACGGTTAAAAAAAGGCAGAATCATTTATATTACAGTAATTAATGCTGTATAACTTCATCTATGTACAAATTTTCTTTATTAACACTCGGGGCGTTTCTCATCCTCAACAGCGACTTGTGGACTGTTCTTTAAAAGAATTAAACGATTTAAAAAAATTCAAAATCTTTTGTATTACAATAACTAATGCTATATAACTTTATCTATATACAAATTTGCTTTGTTAACACTAGGAGCTTTTCTCGTCCTCAACAGCGACTCGTAGACTGTCCTTTAAAAGAAATAAACTGTTTTAAATTTCAATTATATTTAATTTAAACATTACTATACTTATTGAATCGTACAAATTGTCAACTGTAACTAAAGTGCCGCTTAGCCTACTATATAAAAACGAATGTATTTCGAACAGGTCTCTTTTGGATGCTTAAATAACTATATCGGAACGACTGTATGAACTTTTATTATTACAAAAACGGCTAAATTTTAACCCGTCTTTCACATTAATATAATGCGTCTATCTGTGACATCATTTTGGACTTATAAAGTATAATACATATGTACAGCTATGTACAGTAGAACCATTGCGAGGACGATGATGTTGATGATGGAAAGAGGCGTGAAATGTTTTTTTTTTCAATGAAATGAACTGATGCAATAAATTACGAAACGTGAAGATATAGGGTGTTGTTCCTTCTTTCGACTAGAACTACAAAAGTCTGCCAAAATTACTTTACGAAAACTGATCTGATCTTATTCACGCGCCGGACACAAACTGCGACGATTCAGAACCAATAATCACTGTCCGGGTTCGAATTTAACAAGGTGATGCTTGGCACAATACTCTCCAAGTCCAGCGAGTCGTCGGAGTCCCCGAAAGGCGGCAAGTCGAACACTTTCGCGCTTTCAGATCGTCAAAGATTGTTTTCGCAATCCTTGACCAGCACCACCGGAGAAATGTCCAAGATTTTCGATAATTTGACGATATTCATAGTGACGGGCGTGCCCATCACGTCGACCGTCGTTATGATATTGGCGTAATCGTCCTTGTTCGGTATCTTACCGTAATTAGATTCGCTCTCTTTGGGTCTCCTGTAACCCGTCGATTTCTTAGCGATCTGCTTCGTTCTCGGCAGCGACCTCTCCTCGATTCTGCTCGACGTGTCGTCTTGCGCATGCGCCGGACTGTTCTCTATCAAAACGACATCTTCGTCGGGGCGTTTCCGTTTTTTGTTCGCGTTACCGGTATTGTTCGACGCAGAGGAGGACGACGACGATCCCATTTTCAGACGAAGCAACTCTTTCTCGTACGCCTGCTCCACGCTTATTAAGTATAGGAACTCGAAGTTAGACACCGAATGCACGTCGCGGTAATGTTTCCTCATCGTTTTCCAATAAACCACCGTCAGATCACAGTAAATACATTTTATAGTCTTGTAGTGACTGTGCAGATGTTCCTTGATCGTAATGAACTTGTCGTCGCTAACCGGACACATGGTGCAGCGATACGTTTTCTCCTGATCGGAAACTTCCGTGTAATTACGATGCATGGCGGAATGACACGAGATAAAATGCTGATCCAACGTCCTTAACGACAGCGTCGTAGCTGTGCAATAATTACACCTGTAACGATGCACTTTGAACTCGTTCTTGGGATGTTCCCGGGCGATATGCGTCCGCAGCTCGTCCAACTTTCCCCTGGTGTAGCAGTAGCAGCAGCTGAGCAGGACGTCTTTGACATCGTCCAGGTTGCTGTCCATCTCGAAAGTTTCGTAAGTTTGGGAGACTTCGTCCGGCTTGTCGTTGCGTCCGTTCCAGCGTATCCTCTTTATGACCACGCTGTCCCCGATTTCGCCCTCGTTTATTTTGACTTCGACGCCGGGATGACAACGTTTCACGTGTTTTTCCACTACCGCTCTGACGATGGTCTCGTACTTGCAGGAGGTACAGGTGAATGGCTTGACGCACCAGTGTCTGACCTGGTGTTTGCGCATGTCCGATGGGTTATCACATCTGCAAAGAAAAATGAAATTAAAAGTTTGATCGGATTTTCATTTCTGCACAAAAAATGATCAAAACGGTGTAAAAATGTACTTAAAATGCCCACAAAATAAGGAATGCATGCAGTCAGGAAAATGAGTTTAAAAGTTCGAATTTTCATTTTCGCATCGTTTTCATACTTTATATTTTTATTTTGTATGTCAACTTTTCTCTGCGATGTTCAAGTTTTCGCGAATTGTACAGGTTGGTAGAAAAGTTTTGAAAGCGACACCTATTATGCAGGAATCAAAATTCATACGCCATTTTAATATTTCATGTCTCATATAAATACACTAAAAATTTTATCTCGATCTGTCAATTCATTCATTGTTAGCAATCCATTTGAATTAGACGTATCGGTGTATTTTTTAACAATGGAAAAAAACTGAATATCGCGCTGTGATCAAATTCTTTGTTTTGGAAGGTTTATCAGCAACAGAGATTGATACAAAAATGGTGAACGTGTTAAAGGAATGTGCTTCTTCATTTTCAACAGTACATCGATGGGTTTTAGAGTTTAAACGTGGTCGTACAAGCGTTGAAGATGAACCACGTAGTGGATGACCAAAAACTGCAACAACAGCAGAAATCATTGAGCAAGTACATAATATGGTTAGTGAAGATCCGAATTTGACTAAGCGTGAAATTGCTAATACCATAGGCATCTCAGACGAACAAGTACTCCATATTTTACATGAAGAATTACATATGAAAAAGCTGTTTGGAAAGTTAGTGCCGCATTCGTTAACAATTCAACAAAAACTGGATCGAAAACAAATTTCTCAGCGTAATTTGGTGCGTTTCAAGCGGAATAAAACCGATTGCTTACGTCGTTTTATAACTATGGATGAGACTTGGATCTACCACCATGATCCTAAATTGAAACAAGAACGATTACGGTGGAGAACGGTTGGTTGTTCAACTCAAAAAGAGGTAAAGTCAGGACGATCGGCAAAAAAGGTTATGGCATCAGTGTTTTGGGATGCAAAAGGAATTTTATTGATTGATTATCTTGAAAAAGGTAAAACAATTAACTCGGAGTATTATTGTAACCTTTTAGATCAACTGGATGCAAAAATTCATGAAAAAAGACCTGGTTTAGCGGAAAAAAAATAATATTTCATCAAGACAATGCGCCTTCACACAAAAGTGTTTTTTTTGATGATGGCTAAATTGAATGATTAAAGTACGAATTGCTTGAACAACCACCGTATTCACCAGATTTGGCTCCGAGTGATTACTACCTCTTCAGAAACTTGAAACAATTCGTTCGTGGAAAGCGTTTTTCATCGAAAGAAGAAGCTATTTCAGCTGTGGAACAGTATTTTGCAGAGCTTCCAGAAAATCATTACAGAGATAGTATAAATTTATTGGAGGATGATTGGAATAAATGTATTGAAGTTGAGGGAGATTACATTGAATAAAAAAAGTAATTTCATTTAAAAATTCACATTGTTTCATTTTTACTTTCAAAACTTTTCTACCAACCTGTATATGGGCTTGTGGTCTATTCAGAAATTTGTCACTCTCTTTTTGAAACAACTAATGAATAATGGACTATTTAAATATCTTTGATATTATCGATATAAATATAAACCATAGAATTCAATAATTTTCTAAAAACTCTTTTCACAGAACGCAGATTTTCATAAAATAATTCAACAATTTGCACGCGTTGTTATACCGTGTACGAAGCCATTTTTATAAATGACATACATCGCACTTTTTAAATGCCCACATACCCAGACAAATTCAGTGCGCCATCTATATTTTATTTATTCTTAAAAAAAAACCGCGCTATTTGAAACACCCTTTACTATCTTCATATTCACAATTCCTTATTTAAATATTTGCTTTCGATTTTTTTTAATGTAAACGGGAAGAAATACTAATTTAAAAAGAAACTTACTTGTAATCACAGAAGTAACAATAACAGCGCACCTCGTCCTTGTCTAATGTGAGAATTCTCGTTTGAAAAACGAGAAGTTTAGCTACCCAATCCTCGATCTGCTGGTCGGGCTCCGTGACGACCATATTTTCACTGTCTACATCTTCGTGACAGTCATTACAATGTTGCAACACTGTCGATCTATCATCATTTCTGAAATCGCACGTCACACACCTGAATCTGTGAATAAAAAATAAAATAAAAGCACATCCCCGCTACCAAAACAATAAAACCGTCCACTTACATCCCATATTGCAGCTCGTGATGCATATGCGCCCTGAATTCTTTCGAAGACCCAGACAGGAACTTCTCACACAAAGGACACTTGTAATTTCCATGCCAAGGCGATCCGTAAGGCCCGTACGTCCCGACAAAGTTCCCATTCAACAAGTCCAACTTGCTCATCGACTCGATTTCGCTAAGAGTTATGTCCAGCTTCGATTTCTTCGGCGGAACCTCGTCGGGGTACTCGATCAGCTCGATGGCTACGTTGTCTTCCTCGATGGTTTCCTCGCCGCTTCTCGGAATCGTATCCTTCAAGCTGCATACGCTCACCACCTTGATGTTTTTCAGAGGCGAATCCAAATGGGGATTTAACACCAGTGGATCCGCCGACGAGCTCTCTTCGTTTGGCGGGGTGTGCTCCGGTGATGCACTGGGAGCGGTTTGCGCCAGCGGATCCAATTCATTGGTTATTTCGATGACGTCACTGTCTTCGGCGCTGGAATCATCTAGGCTGATCTTGCATGTTACGGGCATTTGCGAGATGTCCGGTTTTGATTTTTGGGATTTTGTTTTGTTAACGACGATGAAACTGGAGACGTCTCGTTTATTTGAGGTTTTAGTGGCGGCCCCTGCGTATTTTTTCAGAAACGGGGACTCTGAAACAGATTTTTTGATTGGAATTTTATCGTCGTATATGTCGATTATTTCCAAATCTTGAACGTCAGGTTCCTCCTTCGGAATTTCCAATTTACTTCCAGAAGTTCCAGCAGCCTCTCCGGTTGGAATGTCCTCGCAGGGTATTTCGATAACTTCTATTTTATTATTACCCAAAAGAGACGGCTGAGACTTTAGCCTCGAATTATCCGGCTTTTGAAGGAAAGAATCGATACTTCGTACTTTATCGTCAACTATTTCGATAACGTCTTCGGAACGTCCTTTTTTAGGCGTCTCCGAAACTCCATCGTTATTCTGGGGACTTTCCGAAGAGGATCCGTTTTTGGGATCTTTCAAGTCGACTTTGAAGTAGGAAACGCTGAGAATCTTCGCTTTTTGATTCGAAACGTTCGCCTGTTTAACATCGCCGGAGGAACCTTGCGCGTTATTAGTTTTTTTATTAGATATTACAATGGGATTTTGCTTGGTCACCGGTAAATCCGTCTTCTGCGCGTTGGTCTTCAGAATTTCCGTTATATTAATAATGTCCGAGGTTTTCGAATTGATTTTCTCCGGGTTATTTATCAAAATAAGCCCAGCAGACCCGTCTTTCGCATTATTAGCTTTATTTCCTCTTTTAGACAGGATCCCCACTTTATCAATATGAGACCTTCGTCTCTTCAGTGGTAGTTTCTTGCCGTCTCCGGATTTTCCGGAAGTAGAAGGCGAGCTCGAAATTAAAGATGCGACATCGACACCGGTTTCGCTTTTGGATTCCTCCAGTTTTTTCGCTTTTAATAATTTGGGTTTCTTCGGACCCGGCGTCTTGGGAATTTTGTTATTTGTTTCTTCCAGCAGTATACCCCTGATATGTTTTACGCTTTTGTTTCTTTGCCAAAGGGGTGTGGTGTTAAATTCTGGATCTGCTTCGGATTTCTGTAAATAGGTTGTACATATTTAAAAAGAATAATGGAGACTGTGGTTAATATAACGCCCTTCCACAATAATTTTCGTATTCCGTATACGTATCTCGACATCACGACAAAACCCGCACAGAAACAGAGTCCTTACCGGACTTACACCGTAGAAAGACAAACACACAGTGTGTTTGGCACGGTCCGATACCGTGATTAAGTACCTGTCGATGATGACGACTTAGTTGTCGAAATACGTATATAGAATACGAAAACTATCGTGGAGGGGGGTTTTATTAACCTTAATTGATTAAGAATAATCGATTTGATCAGCATTCATGAATAACAAGGAAAATAAAAGTAATATGGCCTAAAGGTACTGTATGTGTGTCTAGTAAGATGATTAGACACAACATACGAAGATCCTAGGTTAGAATTTCGGACCGCGTTTCTTTGGCTTGAATTTCAAAGTATAGTCTATTTTACTATAGCTTCTTTAGATCTGTTTTGGCCGACTATAGGAGATAACTGTGATAATAGGCGATCGATGTATGTACATTTCATGTACCGAAAAGCTTAAGTTATAACACTACCCCTGTTACAAATCTAAAGACCTTGAAGCCCCACTACACATACTATGAAAATAAACCACATTAACAAACTTAGCTGTGTTCCTGGTTATTCAATTGTAAATTCCAACCACACGATGCTTTTATTTCAACAATGTAAAAAGAAAAAACTATTCAAATCAACGCAAGTCATATAATTTTGCATATAGATTTGATCCAGTTGCTATACTTGAATTTGAGGAAACAAAGGATACTACAAGAATTGTAGCGTGCGCTTTAAACCATACTTTAAATATGATAGTACGACTTAATACATCCTAACACCTGTATATAATACAATGGCAACTATTACGTAAAAAAAAGTGTCCCTCAGAGTTCGATTTTAGGACCCATGTTATTTGTAATAATTATAATAAATCTGCATTCCAAGAAATATTAAAAATATCAAATTGAATCTGTTTGGAAACGAAATAGAGATTACAAATACATACATTTCGAGATATAAATTAACTTTTTAAGCATCCTATATTACTATTCCTTTTCATTATGTATGTTAAAACATAATACATTAGATATCATTCATTTAAAAGTTTATTTTTGTTAATTAAGTTGTAGGTACTGATTTTTTAAATTAATATGTTTTATTGGGTTGGCAACTAAGTACTTTCGGTTTTGTAGTATAAAATAAAACACTTTTTTTTAAACAAGGAATAGTTTTTAATCAATTATATATTTTCCATTTCGCTCAATGACCTTTTGCCATCTTTCTTTCAGCTGCATGATTCCGCGCTCATAAAATGTCTGGTCCTTATCAGCAAAAAACTGAACCAGGTGCGAGTGAAGGTCATCGTCATTTGTGAAAGTTTTACCATTCAAAGAATTCTGCAAACTTCGAACTAAATTGTAATCAGATGGTGCTAGATCAGGGCTGTATGGGGGATGTGGCATCACTTCCCAGCCAAGCTCCAATAGTTTCCCACGAGTTGTCAAAGATGTGTGAGGCCTTGCATTATCTTGGTGGAAAACTACACCTTTCCGATTTGACAATTCTGGCCGTTTTTCTTTGATTGCTTCATCCAGTTTTATTAATTGTTGACAGTAAACATCAGAATTGATCGTTTGGTTTTTTGGAAGCAGCTCAAAAAACACAACACCTTTGTAATCCCACCAAATTGACAGCATGATCTTTTTTGGGTGCAATTCAGCTTTCGATGTGGTTTGAACTGGTTTATCGTGTTTGCTCCATGATCGTTTTCGAACTGTTACTGTACAGGATCCATTTTTCATCACCAGTGATGATTCTTTTTAAGAAAGGGTCGGTTTCATTTCGTCTAAGGTGCATATCGCAAAAGTTGATTCTTTGTGTTAAATGAATTTCTTTCAATTCGTGAGGTACCCAAGTATCAAGCTTCTTAACTAGCCCAAGACATTTTAAATGTTTTTCAATTGTTGTGTGCGATACATGTAGCCTCTCCGCAACCTCTCGAACAGTTATATGACGATCCTCTTCAATTATGACTTTGATTTGGTCATCATCAACTTCAGTAAGCCGACCAGAACATTGCTCATCTTTGACGGAAAAATCTCCAGAACGGAATTTTTTATACCAATTCTGACACGTGCGCTCTGTTAAGCAATTAGCACCATAAACTTCACATATCTTTTTGTGAGCCGCAGCAGCTTTCTTTCCTTTACGGAAATAAAATAGTAAAATATGTCGAAAATGTTCGTTTCTGCACTCCATTTAAAATTAACCCACAACTAATAGCTTTAATAAAAATCACGCACTACTTGCTTCTGAAGTTACGTCAATGTGACTAGTATCACGCGACAAACGGTAAAGTACAGCACTAACATACGTTATACGAAAGATAAAGCAACGCTCTCTATCAGTAAAAACCGAAAGCACTTAGTTGCCAACCCAATATAATAGGTATCTATAAGGTTACAAAGGCATATTGGTTCGTAACGGGGCAATTTCATTAATTTTAGAAACTTAAGAAGCACCAGGACTTTAATGCAGCCAGAGTTATGCATCAACCGCCCTTTATTACCTCGAACTTACTTTCAGAAGCGCTTTATGCAGCTGCCTGAGCAGAGTTTACGCTGGAAACCGTTACTGATGTTCTAGAAAGTCCAAGGTTCAAACCTTCAGGTTAATTTAGTAACCTATCATCTAGATCTAGAGATATTGTCCTTAATGTGTTGTTTTTTCTTAATAGTAATGAAGTTTTTGGTATTTAAATTTTGTTATATTCATGTTTAACATATCGCATACTATTATTAAAGTTCTCAAAGAATAATAAATTATTTGTACTTCTTTTTTACGCTTTTGTCTTTGATTTATAATAGGACTCCGTAATCAATCTCCATAATCAATTACTATGGTTAGTGCAAAGAAATTACAGATAATCGACGTAAAATATCCTCAAACGGGTTAAGGGAGTGATTAAAAATGATGAGATAATAAGCTATAGACTTTGTCGAGAACTTGAAATGAAACTGAATTCGAGTGTTTTAAATCCAAACATATCCCTTTCGAGTCTTTCATATGTGGGAAAATGGTAACGAAGAAAGTCAACCAACCTAATTTTTATCGTTAATTCAAAATGTATTAAACCCAAATGTACCTCCTTCGAGACTCCTATCCTTATAAAATATCTTAGATTAATAAATTATTATATCTGTTTTAACATCATGTTGTGTGAATTGACAGGGGAAAAATAGTTGAATTGGTGATGCTACTTAGAGGGGTTGCGTAACTCAATATACCAGTTAAATATGGGAAGAAAAAGTGGTAGAAAAGGAATCAGAGGTAGACCAGGAGGAACGTGGTGCAATCTGCTGTTAGGAAGTAATACTGCCAAACGGAGAAAAGACGTTAACTTAAACCAAAGAAAGAACTCATCACAGGATGGAATGGAATATATTTACAACATTCTATTCTAGCTTGTGATGTGTTGCTTCTTTGGTGGTTGCAACGTGCTAAGAAGTAATACTGAAAAAGGGAGGAAAGACATTAACTTAAACCAAAGAAAGAGCACATCACAAGATAGAATGGAATATATTTACCACGTTCTATTTTAGCCTGTGATGTGGTGTTTCTTTGGTGGTGCAACGTGCTAAGAAGTAATACTGAAAAACGGAGGAAAGACGTTAACTTAAACCAAAGAAAGATAGAATGGAATATATTTACAACATTCTATTCTAGCTTGTGATGTGCTGTTTCTTTGGTGGTGTAACGTGCTAAGAAGTAATACTGAAAAACGGAGAAAAGACATTAACTTAAACCAAAGAAACAGTCCATTCACAAGATAGAATCGAATGTATTTACACCATTCCGTTCTATTCTGTGATGTGCTGTTTCTTTGGTTTAAGTTAACGTCTTTCCCCTGTTTCTCAGTATTACTTCCTAGCACGTTGTACCAGTTTCTTCTTGATCTACCTTTGGCCCCTTTTCTATCAATTTTTATTCCCATATTTACCTCGTACATTGAACACATTTGACTTGTACACTTTGGAAAAACAACCACTCACCTTCGGTATTACTTCATCCTCTTTATAATAACTGACAATCATATCAACAGTCTGACCGCTGTGATTCATCTCGAAATGCCTCCCGAAACTCTCGACTTCCTCGCTTCCGTACTCGCACAACGAACACTTGTTCTTGGCGTTAACATTGTGCTTCACTTGCGTGTGTGATTTTACTTCTTCGATGTTGGCGCACTTGAATTTGCACATGCCGCACTTCCACGGCTTCTTTCCGTCGTCCTTCTCGGCAGATTGCGCGCCTTCCTTGTCCGTTTCTTTGATCACCTCCCTGAGCACGACGTAGGAGGAAGGCTTATCGGGATGCTTGTCGGTTAAATGACGCTCCACTTTGTGTTTGAGGTTGTGGATGAACTTGCAGAATCCGCAACTGTACAAGTGAGCGTCGTGCAGCTTCAGGTGTTTCAATATCGTGTCCACGTTGATCAGCTTGTCTTCGAAGATTTTCGTGTTGCAGTGTAAGCATGTGTAGTTTAGTTCTTGCGAGTGGAATGTGGTTAAGTGACGTCTTAGCATGCTTTCTTCGGGACACAAGTAGTTACAAGTTTCCGCGCCGCAAACAAACCTGAAAATTGTAATGATGAAGAAATATATTAAGAGGAAATAGAAAATTTTGCATTTTCATTGGAGGATTTAAAAGTGAAGTAAGCAGCGTCCTTTCTTACCTTTTATTAATAGGAACGAACGCAGGTATGTGAGTCTCTTCGGCTTTCTCCACTTTCGGAGCACCCATCTTTCCGCTGCTATGCGAACTCAAAGCCAAATTTACCATTTTATCAAACATTTTTTCGCTCTTCTCCAAACAGGGCACTGGATTGACGGGAGCTGTTTCCGGCACCTCCTGTTCGTTCTTGTGAGCTTGCAAGTGGCGCACGATGTTCGACTTTACTTTCGTGGCGTAGTTACAAACACCGCAGAAAACTTCAGTCTGGTAAATCGGCGGTCTTGGCAACTGCTCCATATCCTTCGGCAAAAATATCGTCTTACAGATGGTGAGCGCCTCGACAGGTGGGGCCGTCGCGGAAATCTTCTTGACCGGCGACAGTTTGGGACGGAGCACGAAGTCGTCGTTGCTATAATCGATTTTTTTGGTGACAGTTGCCGGTAGCATCATCGTCTCGTAAACGTTATGTTCCATATTCATGTGATCTCTGTTGAGAAGAAAATAAATTGACGCTCTTCAACAAAGGAAGATAAGTTTTATAAAACTTTAAAATAAAAGAAGTTTCCATGGCTTACTAAGCACATCTAAATAAGTATAATAAACAGCGTAACGACTTACTTAACAAATTTCTTGGTGAAATGCTTGTACTGGCACAGCGAGCACTTAAATCTCTTCCTCCCATGTTCATGCATATGCGTTAACAGCGTCCGGATGCTCTTCCTTTGGAGACCGCAGTGAGCGCATTTGTACACGCCGTTGGGCTGGCAACTGACGATGTGACCCTTGAATTTCAGCCTGTCATCGAAGGACATACTGCAAGTGCACTTGTACAGCATCGCTCCCGAATACTCTTCGTCGTGTTTCGCGGCGCCGGGATCGTAATTGCCGGGGCCGGCTTCCGCGTCGTTCTCCTCGTTCAGATCGTCATCGGAAACGCCGTCGCGAACGTCGAAGCTGAGCGGATCCGTCATCGCCTCGTCCAAGTCCGCGTTGGTGACCGGTATTTCTGGTTCGTCCGTGTTGGCGCTCGCGTCGGTGTCGATCACGAGATCGTTGGAGGAGGCGTCGCTTAATTTGTCCTCCGAAGAGTTTCGGTTTTGCTCGGATATGTCCACTTTTAGAAACAGGGGATCGGCGTCGTTCTGCTGATCGGTTTTGGAGGATAGTACCTCTATCAAATTGTCACCTTCTATGATGGTGTTCGTATTCTGACCGTTGCCGCCATAAATTAGGTATAATCTATCGTAGGTGGCGTCGTCCTTGACGTTGTATGATAAGGCAGTTCTCTGTAAAATAAAATAGGTTTGTTTTAATTAAAATTACAACTTCACCTTTAAACTATGCCATATGACAGCTGATATTTACAATCATAGTTCGTATCAAGATATTTCAATCTGACTAATTAGCCAGGTAAATATGTACTTTCATAGCACCCCCTGCGGTGAGGCCTTAATGAAACGTAAACACATCTAAAATGTGAGCCCCCACACAAGATTTTGAACAGCATACGCTGCGACATACCCCATATTTATCGAATAAATGAATTAAATACGTACCTCTGGATAGATGGGATTTGGAACGAATCTCCTGTAGACGACGCAATAATCGTTCTTGAAATGGATGGTGGCTTGATGGTTGACGATCTCATTCAGAGACCTGCTACCCACTTTGCAGTAGCGACAGTGAAAGGGGTGAATGTTATGCGTCGCCCAGTGGTTGTTCATCGAGGTCCGTGTGGTTTTGCAGATTCCGCAGGTCAGCATTGGTAGGCCTTGATGCGCCGTCAATATGTGTTCGTAATAGATGTTTGAGAATATAGTTCTCAAGCCGCAACCTGTGGAGGAAAGGAAAACAAGCGGTCTATTAACAATAATCTTTGTTTGTCTAACATATAACCAATTGCAGAACAAAAAATACAGTGAAAATAATACAAACAAAACGTATATAAATACAAAGGTGCCATATAGAAAAAAAGAAATCAATACACAACAAATTTGCATATGAACAAATTAAAACTAAAGCTATTGGAATGGATTTCAAAATATGGCATTTCGACTCATATGCAAAAGAGGACCTTTATATAAAACATTCATTGTTGCTTTAACCCATTCCTAGCAATTGTACCTGCTTGAGTACAGAAAAAAGGCAATATTTAAATATGCATAAATTTCGTACGTTTCTTTTAGTTTTGCATTCAACATAATGTGTTTAAAAAGCACACAACAACAAAGCGTTTAGAAATATTGGGTTGGCAACTAAGTACTTTCGGTTTTATAGTATAAAATAAAACACTTTTTTTTTAAACAAAGAATAGTTTTTAATCAATTATATATTTTAAATTTTGCTCAATGACCTTTTGCCATCTTTCTTTCAGCTGCATGATTCCGCGCTCATAAAATTTCTGGTCCTTATCAGTAAAAAACTGAACCAGGTGCGAGTGAAGGTCATCGTCATTTGTGAAAGTTTTACCATTCAAAGAATTCTGCAAACTTCGAAATAAATGGTAATCAGATGGTGCTAGATCAGGGCTGTATGGGGGGATGTGGCATCACTTCCCAGCCAAGCTCCAATAGTTTCCCACGAGTTGCCAAAGATGTGTGAGCCCTTGCATTATCTTAGTGGAAAACTACACCCTTCCGATTTGACAATTCTGGCCGTCTTTCTTTGATTGCGTCATCTAGTTTTATTAATTGTTGACAGTAAACATCAGAATTGATCGTTTGGTTCCTTGGAAGCAGCTCAAAAAACACAACACCTTTGTAATCCCTCCAAACTGACAGCATGATCTTTTTTGGATGCAATTCAGCTTTCGATGTGGTTTGAACTGGTTTATCGTGTTTGCTCCATGATTGTTTTCGAACTATGTTACTGTACAGGACCCATTTTTCATCACCAGTGATGATTCTTTTTAAGAAAGGGTCGGTTTCATTTCGTCTAAGGTGCATATCGCAAAAGTTGATTCTTTGTGTTAAGTGAATTTCTTTCAATTCGTGAGGTACCCAAATATCAAACTTCTTAACTAGCCCAAGACATTTTAAATGTTTTTCAATTGTTGTGTGCGATACATGTAGCCTCTCCGCAACCTCTCGAACAATTATATGACGATCCTCTTCAATTATGACTTTGATTTGGTCGTCATCAACTTCAGTAGGCCGACCAGAACGTTGCTCATCTTTGAGGGAAAAATCTCCAGAACGGAATTTTTTATACCAATTCTGACACGTGCGCTCTGTTAAGCAATTAGCACCATAAACTTCACATATCTTTTTGTGAGCCGCAGCAGCTTTCTTTCCTTTACGGAAATAAAATAGTAAAATATGTCGAAAATGTTCCTTTCTGCACTCCATTTAAAATTAACCCACAACTAATAGCTTTAATAAAAATCACGCACTACTTGCTTCTGAAGTTACGTCAATGTGACTAGTATCACGCGACAAACGGTAAAGTACAGCACTAACATACGTTATACAAAAAATAAAGCAACGCTCTCTATCAGTAAAAACCGAAAGTACTTAGTTGCCAACCCAATAGTACCGTTACTGTATATTTTGTTTAGTTTTAATACTTTTGCTTCAACTTTGCAAATATTAGCTAAGTCAGTGATTATTCGCGTGGAGTACAACCTGTTGATTTATAATATAAGTGTTTGTTATAGTTTTGCATAGGGGAATAACAGTGTTTCCAATTTATAAAAGGTAAAAGATAAAAAACTAATTGTAACAACGCTGGGTGGGTAAAAAAATTGGTCTACCCAATTGAGTTGAGGCTATTGGGTATGTATTTTCTTTAGATTTTTGCCCACAAAAAAATGAAATTTCCTAATATAAAAACGTCAAGTTTTTACAGCGGACATTTCAATACTTTGAACTGCGCCCTGAATTATGTTGAAGCTGAGAAAGATCACCACGAATTTGAAATTGCTATTATACCACCAAGCCCGGATTATAATACAGATGAAGACGAAGGTGTCGCCGAAAATATTGAAGTTGACCGTATACCATACGATGTGAAATAGAGGTATTTTGTGGCAGCAATAGCGTCCAAAGAGATTCAATTTTGAAACAAATACACGATGATCAATATTGTTGAAGGTTAAGCGAAGTCATATGTACTAACTTCGCTAAAGCCTTCGACAAAATTGATCATCGTGTATTTGTTTCCAAATTGTATCTCTGTGGATACTATCGCTGCCACAAAATACCTCTATTTCACATCGTATGGTATACGGTCAACTTCAATATTTTCGGCAACACCTTCTTCATCTGTATCATAATCCGGACTTGGGAGGTATAATAGCGAAAATATTGAAGTTGACCATATACCATACGATGTGAAATAGAGGTATTTTGTGGCAGCGATAGTTTCCAAAGAGATTCAATTTGGAAACAAATACACGAGTAGCGAAGTTAGTACATATAGCGTCAACTTGTTTATCCATTAATTCAATGATAAGTTGGGTTATATCTCCTAAGTTGGGGAAAGTAGGTCAGCCAACCATAAGCCCATGCTGATTTATAAAAATATATAGCTGAACGCAAGCATAGATTCTAGAATAAACTAGGTAACTGTATCTTGTTGGTAAATTCATATTCGGGTGCTAAAGAACCAATCTAATATACAAAAAATTGAGACATAGTAGCAACTTTCATTGACAGGTGGCGCAAGTTGCATTTGATTAAAAATTGGTTGTTTCAAATATTGAAATTTCACGTTGCCGTTTGATAAATTAGATTACTTTTGAGGTCAACATACTGTCGTCTTGGTAAGTTTTGAACATCACTTCAAAAACCTACGAATAAATCTAACATTTCAACACTCACCTTGTTCACCACAGACGTAATGCTTCAGAAGAGATTTCAGAGGCGGTAACTTCGGAGTACTGATCTTAGTAGGCATATTTTCCCTTGCTGTATTTATGACGAGCGGCTCCTCCTTGTGCCGTAACTTCGAATGCGCTATCACGAAAGCGGCGTTGGTAGTTCTGTAAAAGCACCGGCCGCAAGCGTAATCGCAACACCCGTGATGCACCTCCAGATGCACCATGTACAATTTATAAGAAGTCTTGTAATCGCAGTGCAGACAAAACGTGAACGTGTTGGCCAGCTCTTTGTGCATCGACAGATGCGCGAAGAGATCTTGCGGCTTGTCCGTAGCGAAGAAACAGAAGAACTGCGGACATTTGTAGAAACGGGCGACGTTCTCCGGCTGCATTAGGACTTCTTTGGCAGCCTTGGATTTCCTGGGAGCCATCTTCTCTTGCAAAGTCATGGGAATGTCTTTTAGTGTCAAGGTTTTTCCGTCGCTGCTTATTAAAGATACCACGTTGATTACGTTCGGGGAAACGCGTTTTTCGGGAGTTGGATTGGGTTGTACTGTCAGGTTATTAGATGTGAGCTGATTGATGGGAACGGGACGTATTATATCCTTCTTCGGAGGTGCCAAAGATTGCACGCAACTTATAACTGGTAACTGTATCTTGTTGGCCAATTCATTCTCGGGGGCTAAAGGATTCAATATAATTGGCATAACGGCCGGTGCTGCTTGCGCCGAAGCTATCGTATGGGGCTTCGTGGTCGGCGAGGTTTGAATTGGAGTAGCCGACACGGGAGCAACCGATACGAACGTGGTTACTACTGGAATCGTCGACACAAAAGAGTTTAAAACGGTCGGCGTGGGTGCAGTAGTAATCGTTTGTATAGGAATCGACACCGGTGGTGACGGCGTTCGATGCGGCTTCTTCGCCAGTGAAGTAACACTCGTAATTATAAATGGAAACTTCGGTCCTGAACTGCTGTCCGCCTTTAAAAAAAAATGAAAAACGTAAGTACATATTTCATCGTAAAAATTAACGCATCTACCTGTGAAATTAGATTTGGTACTTCGTGTGGTAAAGTGAAGCTCGTGAATTTCTCTTGGTTTTCACTGGTACTTGGTCGGGTATCACCGGATGTCACGTTCGTTATAACGAACGGGTATTTTGTTCCGGAATCGCTCTCAGACTGTAAAAGAGGAAATGTTTTTCTTTTAACTTCCTAAATAAGCATTCCGTTTGGTTTAAATTGAGGCTAACCTCTTGGAAAAGCATTGCCAATTTATTTCAATAATAACGTAAGAATCTCTGGAAGGTTGGATCATAATAATGAACATTTCGCCGCCTGCCATCTCAAAAATCTATCAGACTCTTAACCAGATTAAATATTTTGATTGCGGATCGTGGAGATGACGAGCGGAACAGGGAAACGTTTATTACAACTACAAAAACCAAAACTCGAAAGATTGTGTTATAAATGAAACCGAAATTCTACTATTTGATGATTGTTTTTAACATCCACAAACGGCTTAACTTCAATCACCAATTTACCTTAAACGAGAAAGAAAGCCGGTACGAACCCTTCCCGGACAGCGGTCTTGTACTCAATTACGAAACTGACATAATAAGCCAACAACTTAACCGTGAATTATACACAATTGTAATACAATCCACCAAGATAGCTCTATAATTCATCTTGGCTTCCGGACACATCTTCAAGACTTAATAGTTACGTTGAGACTAGCGCGAGTCTGTGGTGGATGAGCATATATACAGGTTGGTTGAAAAGTTTTGAAAGCGACACCTATTATGCATAGAGGAATAAAAATTCATACGCCATTTTAATATTTCATGTGTCATATGAACACACTAAAAATTTTATCTCGATCTGTCAATTCATTCATTGTTAGCAATCCATTTGAATTAGACGTGTCGGTGTATTTTTTAACAATGGAAAAAAACTGAATATCGCGCTGTGATAAAATTCTTTGTTTTGCAAAATTTATCAGAAACAGAGATTCATACAAAAATGGTGACCGTGTTAAAGGAATGTGCTCCTTCATTTCCAACAGTATATCGATGGGTTCTAGAGTTGAAACGTGGTCGTACAAGCGTTGAAGATGAACCACGTAGTGGACGACCAAAAACTGCAACAACAGCAGAAATCATTGAGCAAGTACATAATATGGTTAGTGAAGATCCGAATTTGACGAAGCGTGAAATTGCTAACACCATAGGCATCTCAGACGAACGAGTACTCCATATTTTACATGAAGAATTACATATGAAAACGCTGTGTGGAAATTTAGTGCCGCATTCGTTAACAATTCAACAAAAACTGGATCGAAAACAAATTTCTCAGCGTAATTTGGTGCGTTTCAAGCGGAATAAAACCGATTTCTTGCGTCGTTTTATAACTATGGATGAGACTTGGATCTACCACCATGATCCTAAATTGAAACAAGAACGATTACGGTGGAGTACGGTTGGTTGTTCAACTCAAAAAGAGGTAAAGTCAGGACGATCGGCAAAAAAGGTTATGGCATCAGTGTTTTGGGATGCAAAAGGAATTTTATTGATTGATTATCTTGAAAAAGGTAAAACAATTAACTCGGAGTATTATTGCAACCTTTTAGATCAACTGGATGCAAAAATTCGTGAAAAAAGACATGGTTTGGCGAAAAAAAAATAATTTTTCATCAAGACAATGCGCCTTCAAACAAAAGTGTTTTGACGATGGCTAAATTGAATGAATTAAAGTACGAATTGCTTGAACAACCACCGTATTCACCAGATTTGACTCCGAGTGATTACTACCTCTTCAGAAACTTGAAACAATTCGTTCGTGGAAAGCGTTTTTCATCGAATGAAGAAGCTATTTCAGCCGTGGAACAGTATTTTGCAGAGCTTCCAGAAAATCATTACAGAGATGGTGTAAAATTATTCGAGGATTATTGGAATAAATGTATTGAACTTGAGGGAGATTACATTGAATAAAAGAACTAGTTTCATTTAAAAATTCACATTGCTTCATTTTTGCTTTCAAAACTTTGCTACCAACCTGATATTGGTCACGAGTCAGTGGAGTGTTACAGTTACGGTTGAGAAATATTTCTAATTGTAAGAATTTGAAATATACATTGAAGTATGTTAAAATCCACAGGAAATTAGTGCCAACTTGACCATCTCCCTTTTATCAAAATAAATGTTTCTATTTCCTATAAAAGTATATGTCACTTGGCAAAATCTGAAGTTGAAATCAATATACAATATAAGGACGTGAAAATTATATTATTTTCTGCTACTCCATCGTTAATTAAATACACAGAAATTAATTAAAAATTTCTGCGCTGGAGAAGGACTCGAACCTCTATCTGCCGTTTTCTAGACGACTGCTTTACCAATTAAGCCACCAGGCAGTGTAACTTCAAGTCCTGATCGACATCATAATAACCTGATTGGGGGTTTTAAATAAATATTAGATCTGTTCCATAACGCGATTTATGGCGTGTTAAAGGACTCGAAGTTACACCGCCAGGTGGCATAATTGGTAAAGCAGTCGTCTAGAAATCGGCAGATAGAGGTTCGAGTCCTTCTCCAGCGCAAAAATGGAATAGCAGAAAATAATATAATTTTCATTAAATTTCCCATAGTGAAATACTTAATTATATGTTTATATACAATTATTGACATTATAAAGACATATTTATAGATTAGAATGCCAACAATCCAGTCAAAGGGGAAAGAAGAGTTTTCTATTTCTAACCAATTCAATGCATCCTATTTTACTTTGAAAACTTGTTCATATTCAGAACAATGAAATCTTCACATAAGTAAAGTATGTCACTTGGCAAAACCTAAAGTTGAAATCAATGTACAATATAAAGACGTATTTATAGATTAGAATGCCAACAATCCGGTCAAAGGGGAAAGAAGAGTAACCAATTCATTGCGTCCTATTTTATTTCGAAAACTTATTCATATTTAAAACAATGAAATCTTCACATACGTAAAGTATTCTGATTGATTCTCAGTACTATGCCAACCTCTACGCAAAAAGTAGATCAAACTGAGGATACCTAACAGATATCCAGACCAAAATGTATTTTTAAGAACACGAAAGAGAAAAACACTCAAAAAAAACCTAAATACAAATCATAAAAAGAACGCAAACTTTTTACGTACCTGTGGTATTGAATTTGAGTCATCAGTTGTGGAACCTTCATTTATATTGAGGCTACTTTCAGGCACGATATCTTCATTACTACCAGTGTCGGAAACATCGTCGCTGCTACATGTTCTGTTCAAGAAATCTGCGTGGCAAGTGTTGATGTGTTGATAAATGTTGTGCATAGAAACAAAATCTTCATGTTCGATTTTAACTTCGCAAATATCGCACTTATTCTGATTATAAGCGTAATCCGGGTGCGTTTCTTTGCAGTGGTATTCAAAAACACTAGCTTTGGTGGTATTGAAAACGCAGAAGGGAACAAAACAAGAGTACAAAATTTCGTTGTTTTTATCAAATGTAATAGTTACGGGTCCGATACTGAGAGCAGAGCAGACGTTCGAACGTGGAGAATCATCTTCTTTGTCACCGGTGGATATTAATTTGCTAGTGTTGGGAGTCGGCAACAATTTATCTTGAAGGCGATTTATAATACTTGAAATAGGAGCTGCTTTTTTAGGCGCCATTACCAGTTCGGGCGGTACAACATTTTTAGGAATTATTTCCAGGGATTTCTTCGAACGATCAAGCGGTAATAACGGCGGCACTTTCGGATTCACAGTAACAGGTGAGCTACTCGAAGGTGTACTTGCAACAGATACCAAAGTACTTTCTTCTTGAGCGTTAGAATCCAGCCTGCTTTGCAATTTGTCCACTATGGACGTTCTGGACGGCCTGAAACTCTCGTGTATTTCATTCATTTTCTTCAAGCGTTTTTGTTCAATTGTCAATTCATCATCGACGACAGGCAAATCACTCTTGCACATAAACGCCGTCAAATCCGCCTGCTTCGATCTAACCGGACCGACTTCTATGCTTATTTCCGGTATTAACGCTTCCATATCTGGTTCGGCATCGATCGGTTCCATTTTTACCAAAACGGGAGGTGGTGGTTCGTCGGCTTCTATCTGCTTCATCAACTCGAATATATTCAGATCTTTCACCAAAGAGGGCTCTGGTGTTTTAATTATCCCAGCGCCATTTACGACACTCTCTATGGACTCGTGAATGTGTTCTAGTCTATTTAACGGTTGCCTATAGGGAGAAGCCGCTTCCGCGATGGAGGGCGATCGAGGATCGACCTCTATCTCCGTGCAGACCAATGACATGTTGATTTTAACGATTTCGGCTTCGTTATTGTGGTGTTCCAGCACGTGCTTCTCCAGAACCTCCCGTCGCATTTGGACGAAATGGCACTGGCGACAAACATACCCGAAAAGGTATTTTGAAAAAGACGGTGCTGGCGTAATCGGTTTTCCGTAACTCTCCAAATTCGAGCTATGTTGTGTCCCCATGTGCGCGCGTAAATTCTTCGAATTTGACGTTGAAAAGGAGCAAAACGGGCAAAAATATCGGTACTCCCCCGTGTGGCTTGTAATGTGATCGTAATAGTTGTCGGGAGAGTCCATAATGATACCCGTGGTGCATTTAAAAGGACACTTGTACTCGAATCTTTTCTTCCGTTGAATTGGCACATCTTTCGGAAGTATCGAATCGTAATTGTTTTCTTTAGCCTCGTTTATTAGAAGCTCTGTTACGGCTGGCTCCATTCTGGATATTAAAACTTCAGAGTTGGGATGCACCGTCCTGTAATGTTGTATGATGAGTTTTCCTCTAAACGTACACAATTTGCAAGATCCAGCTCCATCATTGACGTAATTCTTATCGTGAAGTGTCTTTGCTTGAATCGCCTTTTCGTTAACTGTATTAGCTACAATCAAAGCTTCAATCATATCCTCGTCAATTTTATCTTCGCTCGCCGAAGTTTTTCTTTTATTTTTCCTTTTAAGAAAGCCTGTCGCCCATCTGTGCTTCTTTTTGCGTAAGATTTTCTTCTTAACAACTTTTCTTACTGGTGTCGAAACCATTTTTTCTAATTTCGGCATGGGTATGGTGTTTGCCTCATTCTCTTCCTTGTCATTTAAATTCTCTTCATTCGTCTCCTTTACCAATAGCTTTTCTATGTCGGTTTTCTCCAGCAATACGCGTACACTTTTAGCGGGAATTACGAGAGAATTCTGATCCACAACCCCGGTCGATAAGTCATCAATGGAATCCTTCCTGAGATCTTCAGCATCTTCTTTAGGCATTGTACAAGCTCTTTTTCCAGTTGATGTTAAAACTTCACCACCCATTAACATTTCTTTTATGTCATCGTGAAGTTTATCAAGTTCGCTTCTTCTGGTTTTTTTAACAGGCGATATTAAAGTTTTCTTCGACGCGACTTTTACCACAGGTTTCTTTTGCAATACTTTTCCCTTAGTACCAATCGCCTTCTTAGCCTTTTTCGCCGGCTGTTTCGTCAACTGAACATTTTCTTCAATTTGTTCTTCTTCCACCGCATTCGCATCTTCTAATGTCTCACCCTCAATTGTCTCAGACGTGGCTTTCTTAGATTTATCAAGATCATCATCTTTGACTGATATTTTCTCATTTTCGTTTTGTTTCTCGTCATCTAGTTTTTGCTCCGCTTTAGAGGTGAGAATGCCCTCTTTTTCTTCCTCTTCGATATCGTGTTTCACTTCTTTCTTAGGTTTCTCTCCTTCTTCGTCATCTTCTGAAGCTTCTTTCTCCTTATTTTTCTTTTTCTCTTTCGTTTCGTTCTCATCATCAGATGAATATTTTTCTTTATGTTTCTTCTTTTCTTTAATTTCTTTTTCGTCTTCAGATGATGATTTATCTCTCTTTTTCTTCTTTTTCTTTTTATCCTTTTCGTCTTCTTCGCTACTGCTGTCACTTCTGAAGATTTTCTTTATCTTCTTGTAATTCATCAGTATGAATTGAAGAACTTCAGCGCCCTGGTCATTTAAATTTAAATTTTTCTTCTTCGCCTCCGTTAATAATTCATCTTTGGCCTTCTGCACCAAATCCGGTTCTTTCAGTTCCTTTTCTTCATTAACTTCCGCGTCTTTGAGTTTTATATCTGATAAAACATTGGGGTCTAACATTTTGTTTTCGATATTCGTTTCTAATTCCTCCTTCTTATCGACTTCGCACTTAACAAACTCTGTATCGGCGATTAACTCTTCCTTAAATTTAATAACCTCATTTTCTTCATCTTTCGTTTCGGTTACATCATTTTCCTCTTTCTCTTCGTCTATCTCTTCCTCTAACACCACCTTCGTAACTGATTTCTTGCTCTTTGGTTTCGGCTTTGGCTTCTGGCCTTTTTTACTTTTAACCGGCGCTTTTTGTTTCGCGATCAACTTATTCGCTTTGATTGCAGACTGTCTTGTTGCTCTTCTAGTTCTGACAGGCTCTTCTTTTACATCCTCTTCGTCTTCCTCTTCTTTTATTTCCGATTCTTTCGCGTCATCATCACTTTCATTCTCTTCTTCAGAATCTTCAACAAATTTACTCTTGGAAGTCGGTTTGTTTCGCCTTTTCACTCGTTTCCATAGAGGTATGTCGTCATCCTCAGTATCCGTGTCGTCAGAAACATTGGAAATCTTCGATTTGTTCTTTACGTGCTTCTCGTCCTCTTTCACGAGACTTTCAGTCGACGGTCCTTTTTCCGTCTTCACAGTATTTCCACTAGTCTTTTCTTCTTTGACTTTAACCTCTTCTATTGCCGGTGGAGGTAGTTCCGGTTTGGGTTTCTTAGGAATTTTGAAGTTTTGAATTGACTTGACCAACGTTTTGGAATTCGAATACAACGATTCCAAAGGCGACGAAAACGTTTCTTTTTCGTTGTCTAACTTAGAGTAAATTTCATCGTACTTAGTATGACTTTCTTTGGCGGACACCTCCAGATCGGAATCTTTAGATTTCGACCACTGCTTATCACCACTTTCACCGCCAAATCTGTCTTTATAGGTGTAATCTTTATCTTTGGAATAGACGTCTTCCCTCGACGCCGATTTGGGCATGTCCCTCTGAGGTTTTCTACCATATCTGTCTGCATTTCTTTCGAAACGATTGTCTTGTCTGTTGTATTGACCGTAATTACTTCGGAAACCACCGGGATGATTATCGTTTCTTCGTGCAAAATCGCTCTGACCATGAAAGAGAGGCCTATCTTCGTCCTTATCTCTACCGCTGTCCAGAGGCTCGAACGGGCAAAAACTCTTTCTGGGAATCGCATTTTGAGCGGCGATATTATTAGTGATGGGAGGATCGAATCTATTCGGAGACGGTTCAAATCTATTTTGTTGAAAAGACGGACTCGGTGCCTCGAAAATATTTCTTTGAATTGGTGGCACGAAATTTAATTCGTTTAACAAAGTCGGCTGTGTATTATTAAATATTGGCGGAATGAATGTGTTTGTGAAAGGTGTGGGCTGAACCGGAGATATTGGAGGCGGCGGCGAGAATTTCGGCTGTCTCCTAACTTCCGCTATGACCCTGTCTGGATTTTCTTGGAAACTCTGTCGCCTTGGATCCGTAAGTTTGGGCGGTGGTTCGAAGATAGGCGTCGGTTGAAGCGGTCGCGTATAATCTGTACTGTTGTCGTTCATCCATGTTTGTACCGGAGGTGACTGGAAACCTAGGGGAGGTTGTACATTAAGT
Source organism: Dermolepida albohirtum (assembly GCA_031893035.1). Lineage (NCBI taxonomy): Eukaryota > Metazoa > Arthropoda > Insecta > Coleoptera > Scarabaeidae > Dermolepida > Dermolepida albohirtum. The sequence goes on along the minus strand of JAVIWB010000871.1, from coordinate 43,881 downwards.
GCCATTAAAGGTATCGGTTTAGATGGTACCGCCTGTTGTTGGAGGGATACTGGCAAATGCGGTGTTATAGCGGCAATATTGGGAATGATATTTCGGGCATTATTCAAAGGAAACGGACTGAGATTCGGGATAATTGCTGGTGGAAATGGGGGGTTTCCCAATAAACTTGACGGTGTCGGTAGTAAACTGGAAGGTCGTATCCTGGGATCCCGACTTTCAAAACAGGAATCGCTCATACTTTCTTGGGAGGAGTCGGTTTCGATGTGTTTTCTCGGTTTGGGATTATATTTGTCTGCCAACCGTTTTGGTTTTTCTGGTTGGGGTTCTATTGGTACTTGAGGTGGTACTGGTTCGGGTTCTTTTTCTTTTACTTCCAATATTTCTATTGGTTTGTCATTAACAGGTTCTTTACTTTTATCTTTTTCCTTCTTCAAACGAGGATCATCGGCTTTATGACCTTCCTTCTTTTTGTCTTTATCTTTGTGTTTGTGATGATGACGATGCTTAGACTCGTGATGTTTGGAATCGTGATGTTTATCTTTTTTGTGTTCGCTACTGTGTCTCCTTTCCTCTTTCTTTTTCTCTTTCTTCTTGCTGTCTTCTAATATTTTATTGTCAATGCTGCTCAAACAATTCCCAAATATGTCGACTGTACTTAGCTTCTCAGTCTTCGGACTTTTATTCTTGCTGCCGGTGTCTTTATCTTTGTGTTTATGTTTTTCTTCCTTCGTCGTTTCAGTCGTTTTCCCCGACCTCGAATCCGCTTTGTTACCATTCTCCGAAACGCTCGTCTTTGGCTTGCTGGCGGGAACCGGCGTTATCCTGGGCGTAACTTTCAAGTTTATATCGTGCAGGGATTTCTCTTGTTTAGGTGATGGTCGGTTCTGTTCGTTTTGACATATTACAACTAGGTCTTCGCCCTCGCGTAGCATTTCCAAGTCCGCATCGCTAAGAAGGGGTTTATCGGATGACGCTTCAGGTACTACCGGTCCCAGTCTGTCGAAAATGGATACTTTAGGTGGTGGCTGGACGCCGAGACTTTTCGCAGCGCTGCTATAAATATCCGGTTTTTCGTTCACGTATCTGTCGTGTCTATCACAGTTCCACGTCACGCTCAACTCGTTTGGATCGACTATATTTCTGAAATACGTAATGCATATGTTGTACGAAAAGTTCGTGTGACATGCTACTGGAAGGCGAGGAAACAAATGCCTTTAAAATTTGAAGTACCACGATGATGAAGCTATTTATTTAACAGAAATTCATTTATAATTTTGATTAAGCTTTATGTCGCGTTGGTCTCTGGATTTGGGAATGAAACATATATCATCTTACACAACTGGTTTTATTTGAATAAATTCAACTGTATACACGCTGGAATACCTCTCCTCAAAATCTGTTAATTGGAATCTGTTACGCTGAAGCTTTCGGAATAAACAAAAACAACCTTTCCATTAACGAAACTTTGAGAACGAGGAATGTAGCAAAAAAACAGGAGAAAGAATATTTTCAGTTAATAAGCTCGCCTATTAAAGAAGATAATTCCAAGAAGCAGTTTTGGAATTACGAAATTGGTTCGTATTTTGAATAATACGTCGAAAAATTTGCTTTCAAAGAAACTTTATCTTCAATTGCTCGATCGATTCTATTGATTTTTTTACGGAGTTTGTACCTGACTGTAATAATGAAAAGATTCAATTCGAAAACGAAAAAATTAAAAATACAATTACTGGTTATCTTCCATTGTTTCTCATGCAAATATGGTGCAAGACTGTAATATTTTCGTTTAAGTTTGTGTAAAAGAAACAGAACTCACTTATTCAATTTAAAATACCTTGATCAAGACTACCTTAGTACCTCATCTATAATAACCAGTAAATTACCAAAATGCCTATCATGTCTATCACGTTCAAACAGGTAAACAAGCAAACTATAATGACTTTATCTTAATATCTTACAGGAGATGTATTTTTAACATTACTATACAGTCGACTGCTGAGTACAAAACGTGATAACTATGAAGCGAAGACCTTAAAATCTTTCAAGAAACTCCAGATGGAAATCCACACATTCTGCGAGGCTAAGTTCCTCATCTTACAACAGAATTTCATTTTTCCCGTCAGAAAAAACGCAGCATCCAGAAAGTTGAAACTAGAATTCCTAGACGGAATTACGGTCGATTTAAATTCTCTGTATTGGAGTTAAGAGATAGAAGAAGAGACCAAAACATCGAACGTGGAAAATTGTGACCAGTTCAAAATATCCATTATGATGAGGGGAGAGGGGGAGATTATAAAAACAAGAGATCTCATAGGTGCATTTCAAGTAGATGGGATGCACATAACCATTAACATTCGGGGAAAAAAAATTGGTTTAACGACGCCCAAATTGGAGGCCAAAATCTTCTATATATGAGTTTTAAATTAATCTGTTTCAAAATTAGGTTTCGTGTGACCAACTTAAAAAAAACCCAAGATTTCGAGAAGGTTGTAACTTATATGAATGGCCATTAACTTTGAACATTTTCCACGGCAAAATATCTCATTGCAACCTTACATCGTGGATTTTCTTTTTAAGAAACATTGTTTGAACACAAAACAGAAAGTTTTTTGATCGAAAAACAACGTAATTCCGGTAGACAACATAACCTCAAATTCTGAGAAGGATTTTGAATATCACATGTGGATGTAGTACTAAAAGAAACATTCAACAAACAATTCTTGACAAACCAAATGTATTAATTGGTAAAGCATCTTTGAAACATCTTCAATTAGATTTTCACTAAACAACAAACCTTTTGCACCCGTAAAATTCTATAGATAAAATTGAAATTATGACCATCAACTCCTGCCAATCATCAATAATTGATGCCAGTTGAGAGGAAGATTATAACGGACCAGCGCCGTTCTGGCTTCGCCAAATTAGAATAAGATTACGAAGAAAAATTTGCAATTGAGATGTCAAGGTAGTTACTGCATTTATCTCGAGTGAATTTAGATATTTGTAGATTAGAATACATGTGTATATGTTGTATAAATATTCTTCGATTGTAATACAGAAACTACCCTTAACAAGATAAAATTTCTTTTTTTTTTCTTTCTTAGTTATATGTGCGTGTTGCTTCTCATTGAAGTAGTTGAACAAGTTAAGAGCTTTGTTATGGAAGCTTACTAACAAGGACTGGACGAAAATCAGATGAAGAGGTTTAAAAAAAGACCAAAAACTTTCAAAGGGTGAGTTATGGACATGGAAAATTATTAAATAAACGGCAATCGACAGTTTCAGAGCACCTACGTAAGTTTTATATGACGAGAAAACTGGAATTTGGGTTCCACATAAAAATCTAATGTTCCACATATACGAAAGGTTACGAAAGCGAATCCATTTTTGAAATGATCGGTGAATGGCGATGCGAAATGGAGTGCTCCTAATAATGTGGAAGGAAAAAGGTTTTGGAGCAAAGCTAGTGAACCACGTCGACATAAAATCTTGAATATAAGATTTGCTTTGCTTTTGACGAAACGCCACGCACCGAAACTTTTTCACAAATAAATATTGCTTTTAATTAGAAAAATTGAAGGCATAAATAGTTAGGAAGGAAGTGGAAATAATAAATCGGAAAATATAATGCTAGACCACCCGTTTCCTTTCAAAGTCGCCAAAAGTCATTGGATCTGGAATGGGATGTTTGCCTCAGCTACCATACTGCCTAGAATATTGCGCTCTCCGACTTCCATTTCCTTTGGTCTTTGCAGGACTACCTTAATGCTAATTACTAACGAGGGTTGGACGAAAATTCAGATGAGAAGCTATCTGCTTCTGGGTTTCCGGGCTGGAACCGCGTCACTAGTATATCTGCCGACGTTTCGTACCCATTTGTATGGGGCTGAACTACTGCACTGAGATGAGAAGGTTTAAAAAGGGGCAAAAATCTGGAAAAGGCGAGTTTTGGAAATGAAATTGCAGACTTTTAGACGTGCGAAACGTTTTTAATCACAGCCACAAGAACAGAAGACCACCTTCGATTATTAGTAACCAAAAATGTTGTAAACTTGCATATAATCATCTGCCTCGAATATAATTCAATATCATTCATCAATTTCAGTCTTAAAATGTGAGTTTCCAATGTTGTATTTCATTTAAAAAAAAAAGTTCTCAAATTTATCTTTTTAGAAGTGGAGGTTGGCACAATTTATTTCTTTTAATTGAAGAAGGACCATTCTGGGATAACTGCAACGTTGTGCTTCGTTTAATTAATAAAAAATCTGATTAAAAAATGTAAATTGTGGGTATCTCTGCCAGACTAACTCTTTAAAATGTTAAACGCATATAGACAAACAAATTTGGTATTGGTTAGGTTTAAAATTACAACCAGTTCTACAAAAAATTGCTCATAATACAAATGAAATCGTAGCTAAATCTCGTGGAATAAAACAGAGCTTCACGTCCCTTTCACAAAAAGTTTAAAGAAGTAATAAAATGCTAAAGTGTGTAATTAATAAATGATATAAAGAATATTATAACATTAGGCACAGGTTTATAAATTGATTTCCAATCAGTTGTATTTGTAATCAATATTTTGCCATCCTTTGTTAATTTGGAATCTGAAAGAGCGATTCTTCCGTCTTGCAACCCAACTCAAAATCGAACCAATTTTCACCAACATCGACTCAAAAGACAAAGGCACAACGAAGCGTACAAGAGACTTGACAGAAACCAACGCAAACAGAATTGACGACTATAAAACCCAAGTCAACTGCGAGTAAATTAAAGGCAATTGTTTCTCTCGCAAAAGGCAAAAATGAGAAACTAACGTGGACTTTCTTATTGGTTCGTTCGTGGCCTCGAAAGGAATTATTTTGGGCGAATGTAGGGGTATCGCTTCTCGAACGGGGCTGGGGCTTTTCGGCGTCGACATCTCACAGTTCAATTTAGCCCTTGCGTTGTTGAATTTTAAGGCGTTCATGATATCGGTGACCGTGTTTGATACATTATCCGGTCGTTCCGGGTTCATGTACAATTCCTTCCTTTCCGCGGGAAAAATAGGCCTGTTCGCTTTCTGGAAACAAAAGAAAAACACGCTGCTGGATTAAATATGAATTTGTGGAGTTCAAATGGAAAATTTGCATTGTAAAAATTAGTTGGTAATAATTATCAATTATTAGACCTATTGTTTTGAAATTTTTAAACAAAACGGCTTGTTTTTATTGTCTATATCGAGTAAACATCAAAAGCATTGCATTGACAAAACTATCTAAATAAAAAGCTTGCGATTATCTACAACATGTGATAGTTCAAAAGCCCAACAATAAATAAGAATGATAAAATTATACACGGGCATTTCAACAAATAAAATACAATACAGATCAAATAAGGAATCAAAAATGATCGCGCGGTAGAAAAGGTTTCGGATCTTTTCTACTCGTCCCTCACCAAAAGAAAACTCACCACTTTACTTTGCAGTTTCATAATAACCTCTTCACACTTTAATAGCGTATCATACTTCCACCTAAAACAAAGTAAATCATCAAAAAGTACGCCCAGTTCGGAGTTTTTATTTCGTTCATTACTTTTTATTTCTATCTGTTATCATATTGTACAGAGATTCCATTTTGTTCAGCTGAGCCTGTCTGGGCTTCCACTTGGGGTCTTTTAACTGCGCGATCATGTTCTCCATGAACGGAATGTACTTTTGCAAGTCTGCCAATTTTTTATTATACGCGTCGTCCGACATGTTGGCTGTCTTAAAACTAAAAAAAAAAAAACAAATCTCGAAATTGCACGAATTGAAACGCTCCTAGGACTACGGAAGGTTATTCAGGAGAATAAATAAGACACGATGACTTCTAATGCAAATATTTATTTAAAATACAATACTTAATTGTATATGTAAAATACAGATGGGTATACAAACATTTGTTTATATTATTTACATTATGGAAATGTAGTTACGTACCTGTTTGTTAAAAAAAAGTTCAAATACTTCTATCGCATTCAAAATGAATGTTTTTGTTAGTAAAACCGCTGCTAGCTCGACTGAATTTAGGAGTAACTGACAAGTATTTCGTCTGTCTTACAGCTATTATGAACTTCAATTAAAAGACAATATTCCACACAAAATAACTAAATCACAAATCAAGAAGTTCAGGTCAGTTTTAATACAGGAAATACGCCCACAAAAAGTACATCAGATTCGTAAAAATAAGTCAAAAACTATTATTGGAACTCCATATTTCTATTGGAAGTCAACACCTACGAGGTTTGTACGTAATTAAATTTATTTAATTAATAAATTGTAAAAACAAGCCAGTTCCGCCAGTTAAATCTATTAATAATAAAACCACCTTCAAAATTTCTACGTTTATAAAATATTTTTTATTAAAAAGATTCCTTCCCCTCAACTCCGAACGTGCAAACTGCTTTCAAAGTAAATAACAGGTAATAGTTTAAGAAAAAAATACATAAATCGTTAAAAACATTACACACCAGAGTTGCCGAGCAATGGGATTAAGTTCGCGCAACATTAGAAGTGTGGTAGTCTTGTGATAGATTTAACACAAAATTTCAAGGTATCATAAGGTCTTCGACTTCATTTTAGTTAGTTTAAGTTAGAGTTTGTCTCTTTTACTCTTAATCTTTGCGTTGATTAGTCCTGATGTGTGGTTCCATTGATGTTATTCGCTGTCTTCGCTTCCGATTTCCAGTCGTTTCTATTTGGAGAGTTGTGTTGTGTATTCTGTTACCGGTGTAAGTGTCGGGGTAGAAATCGCAAGGTGTACGTTTCTAAAAGTGACTACAGCCCAACCCCACCACTCGCCATCTCTTCTAGGAACTACAGTACTTAACTACCTAATTATTTTAATCAAATATTCCAATATCTAAAGTTATCCGGCCATACCTACTAGAACCAACATCAAATTTCTAATAATTACTTCCGAATCAATTAAGGTATCTTAAAAGTTGACTATGAAAGGTTTATGTTTCTTAAAACATCTATAAACGAAGCCTAAATGCATTTCCAATTTTGATCGAAATAAATGGAAATGAGTACACGTCGAGATAAGTGTTTATGAAGCAAACGGGAAATATTTTGGAGAATTTTGAACGCGTAGGCAATATTCAACACTTAGTAAACCTCAAAACGTTAGCTCAAACGCAAATGTTTCAATCTACAACTTGGAGATATCAAAATAGCAAAATCTTTTAAGCAACGTCGGAGAGGTACTTGGAATTTCATTCTAAATGAGAAAGCTTACAAAATACAAAGTCCATGTGTTTTTTTTTCTCCGAGTACACGTCGAAAGAAATGTTTATGAAGCAGGCGGAAGAAATTTTTGGAGAGTTTTGAATGCGTAATCGATATTCAACACTTCAAACCTCAAAATACTAACTCAAACGTAAATGCTTCAATCTATAACTTGGAGATGTGAATTAGCAAAATCTTTTAAGAAGCAACGTCGGAGAAGTACTTGGAATTCCATGCTAAATGATAAAACCTGCCAAATACAAAGTCCACCTATTTTTTCCCATTTGATCAAACTACGGATGGAAACATATGAACATTGAAATATAAACACCTCAAACATGCACAATTTTTGTTAAAAATTCATCTTTAATTTCCACAATGCCGGTGCAAAAGTACAATTTTCTGTTACGTCTTACCTTTACACGCGATATAACTCAAAACTGTCCTGTTTAGTAATGACACTACACAATGTTAACAATCGTAGGCCGTTTATTCAAACACTTCCACTTCTTGGCGTTATCGGATAAAATCCGAATCATATCATGAGCGGAAACCAAGAATAACTAATGCAAATAATTCGATTAAATTGTAAAAATGCTCGCTTATTATTTACACTGACATCAGAGACGTTTCTCAGACGCCATTACGTGTACGTTTAGTGTACGCGAGGGCGTATAGAGGCGCTGCGTGCCATACAAAAAAAAATAAAGAGAAAATGACAGTTCAGTGTAGGAAATAAGTTCGTAATTTAAGCAGAATTTTATAAGAGATTTTATAATTTACCAATAATTTTACAGTTACAGTATTGTCAAATTATTAATGGATATAAATCGGAGGTTAATTGTTAATTTTTCTTAAAATAATAAAACAGAGAGAGTGCATTCAATCTCAGGTTTAAAACGGACAACAGCAAGCTTATTTTTGGAGAAAGTGAATGCGTAGCGTGTGATACAGAGAAAAAAATACATTAAAATATGAGAAAATGATTTTTTTTTAATAATTTATAAGGACAACGGGATATTAAAAGTAATATAACAAGAAAATACGTACTTGACAATTCGTTACATTAAATACTCTTGATAAATTCTCTAATTTTTTCTTCAAACATGTTAGTTTAGTTCCACTACCTTCGTTTCTATGATGTGGAGTTCACAAACCTTTTCTGTTTGTTCTATTTTTTCTATGTATAAATAACAAGCAAATTGAACAAATCAACCTTGAACATTCTTTAATATGTGGATTCTTACACGGTACATATTGATTTCCATTTTCCATTGAGATTTTAGACTGCACTGATTTTTTATATACGTCGGATATACCAAAAACACTACGTAGGTGATAAAATAACAAAGGAAAACATACTAGCTACATTAAAAATCCTACTGGCACTGTTTATACGTCGCATTTTACATGAAAAAATTACCAATTTTTTTCTTTAACTTCGTGAAATATGCATACGAATATAAACACAATCACTGGAACAATCTAGAAATTCGTTGTTTACTCGGACGTTCGTATATATCTTGGATGAACCACGTAAGCAACGACAATTACACCCAAATTTCGTTTATCGATTATGTACAGAATGAACTGTGTTAAGATATAACAGAATTTGTCGAAGACTGTATTCGAACATACGTTAAATAAAATTTAATTACACACCTTTTTCTTTGCTATTCTAAACTCAATAACAGAGATAGTATGGCGTCATCTACATGATTACGCGCCATTTCCGTTACATATAGGCCTGTATGGACGTTTTTCGTACACTATGGAAAATACATTGACTGAATTCGTTGGGATTCTTACCTTAAACGGCTACGAATGAACAATCAACGCTAAAATTCACGGAACACAACGAATAAACACCCCAGAAAACCTTTTATCCGGATCAGAGATGAATTTGTATGCAGTAAAAAAAATAAATTAAGAAACAGACGCGTTTACATGTACATTATAGACATTGGATATCGTTCGGTTCTGTTCTAGGGGACAATTTCAGTATGCTTTGTGCGCGGCTGTTGCCGAGTGTAAAACCGAATTCCTTTGCCAGTTTGTGAACTGCCCAAGTCCGAGCTGTAAGCGTTGAACTTGTCGAGGAGCGTAGTCAGTTACAGTAGAACAGGGCAGCACATTTGATGGTGATATCGCTACATTTAACGTAGGACGTGTCTGTCGAACAGTGCACACTAAATGGCATGAAAGTGTATATATTATAACGTATAATAGGTAATCACTCGTCTGGACGTCAAATAAAACACATTTTACAATGTGAAAATCGTTATTTTTCTTTGTATTTTATTACAAACCACACCCAGTATTTAATACTGTCCACATAGTTAAACATATGTCATATCTTTCGTTATCGTAAACAGTAAACTTCTATTGAGGATTTCTCATATTTTCCTATGTATTAAACAGGGGTTTCATCTAATATATTCGCATCCTAGTTATAATGAACGTTATAAATTACAAACGTATCGACTTTTTTTCTATTGTGCATCGTACTTGATAATGACACAATAAAATGGAAGTTTGTCGATTAGCAAGTCATTAAATTCTTTTTTCAAGTGCAATAAGTGTTAAAACGCGGTATAATAATGTACACCTAAATACCAGCAACTTAATCTGTACGTTATAAGCTTGGAAAATAAAAATCGAACGTAAAACAATAGAAAGAAGACGTAATTGACCTTATTAATTCGTGTATTCGTTTTAATTGCAATGACGTATGTACAATCAATAAACGTTAATAAATTAAATATTGCACAAACCGTTCGTAGACTTACTTTTTATTTTTAGGTAACAGTCCTGATGTATTAATATTACTTGCTTACGTTGAAAACGTGACTACATCTGTTATATAACTGTGAACACAAAAATCAATACTGCCAGTGAGTTCTTAACATATTTGATTGCATTGTGAACACAAAAACGCCCATCTGTTAAGGGAATTTGATACAAATTCCTTAATAAATGATTGAGTATTTATAAAAATTTATTGTAATATAAGCTCTGGCATATAATGCATAATATATATTCACAAAATCAAAGAAAAGCAACCCAGGAGGAGGTCTCAAGAGAAATTTTCCTTCGATAACTGTATTTGTATGCATATTTAAAGAAGCCGAAGACTAGAAAACTATATATATTGTATTATTTAAACAAATTTACAATTTGTCATAAATTATTCATTTCTATAATAAAATAAGTGCAAGTGGGTCTTTTTTTTTGCAATGTGATACCTATTTTGGCTAAATGAGAACTGTAATTGTAAGTAAATTTCATATTTCCTAAACAGTATTATTAAAGCAATCCAAATATATCTAACTACACACAAATTACCAGGTCTATAACTGAAAAAATAAACTCATGTCATTAAACTAGGCGGAAACGAATTATTCGTGTGCAAAATCATTCCAGCAAACTACAGTTTAATGTACAACAGGTCATGCAATGCTTTATCTGCAAACTAACAAATTAAAAGGCGTACTTACGAATAATTATGTGTTTTAAAAATATCACTGCACTGGAAGTCTTATTTTAGTTAAATTCGAATCACTCTCATAAGTAAATGTATAATTTTAAGTCTTCATATTTCTATGCATAATTTTTAAGATACGATCGAGACGTTTTTCGATATTAAACGTATTTTAATTACATTAAGCACGGTTAATCGTCTCAAAAACGTGACGTTTTATGTAAAAAAATCATACTTTGTATATACACACAAAATTTGTGCACAAATACAGCATCAAACAAAAGATCGTATTGTTGTTTAGAACTTACTTGATTTTAATAATGCAAAATGTCAACGTCAAATTTCTTATTGTAGGGAAATAAGATTGCTTATTTTCAATAGGGCATTAATTATGCTTACAGGATATATATATATAGGGTTGAAATTAAGGGGGATGCTAATCGAATGATATAATGCATAGAGGATATAGTTTAATAATATCTTTCGAACTTATACTGACAGATATAGTTGTATTTGCTAAAAAAGTTTTGCAAATAACATGAAATAAATATTTTATTTTTATTGTAATTGAATTGATACACCATGAAATGTGTTATAAAATTAATGAATTTCTGCTGTTACTGCAAAATTAAAAGGAAGCAAAAATAAGTCTGAAAAAGCTGTTAAAACAAATTTTGCAACTGGTATTGTAATATAATGATCTTCCTTAGCGTTTCGCGACGAATATTATTAGCAGTACCTCTTTCTGATATCGTTACAATCAACATTCACTCATCATGCATGCTGCCAGCTTTCCCGTTATCGAAAAATGTTATTTTCGAAGAAATTTACAATCGTAACTTCAAATATTAATTACCAGAGTAAGTTATTCTTAACAACAATTGGAAGAGCTTTTCTTGGATGCTAATTTGATCGTTTTCACTAATAATTGAAGTAATAGTAACGTTTTCTTTGGAGAACTTTTAAAATATGTAATTTGAAAGAAAGATTAAACAGATAGTTGTTTAATGTCTGAAAAAATCATAATTCTGGGGAAATTTACAGTATTTTTACTTCACATTATTCCATCTATGACCGGGGAACAATTTTTAACACAATTTCTGTAATTTTCTTCTATCACGTCAAGTTTTTTCTGTACAGTTTATATGAGCGTGTGACTGAGTGATGAGCAGAGTGAGTGATTTCACGAAGATTTGAAGGGCATAGAGGCACGGTATCAGGCTAGATGGGATGCATATACGAAGGAGCGTTTTTATATTCGCGGAATGGGGGACAAGGGGTGGAAATAAAAAAACCAAATTATTTTTCTTTTTCAATATATTCACCTGCAAGACGGATACATTTTTCACATCTTTCAATTAATTTATTTATACCCTCATAAAAAAATGATTTCTCTTTATCTGCAAAATACGCCGAAACTGCCTCCTTGACTTCATCATCGGCAGTAAATTTTTTACCCCGCAGCTCTTTTTTCATTTTCGGAAACAGGTAATAATCACTCGGGGCCAGGTCTGGGCTGTAGGGTGGGTGATTCACAATTTCGAAGCCCACCTTATGCAGGACAGCTAACGCAATGCGGCTCTTGTGGACGGGCGCGTTGTCGTGCAAAAGCAGAACAGGATTTTAAAAATTGTTGTATCGGATACTCCAACCATTTCTGCGAGTTGTTTCTTCTTTAGTCGAGCATCTTCGAGCACAATTTGTTTAACTTTTTGGATAAGTGCTGGCGTGGTCACCTCGATGCTCCTGCCCGACCTCGGATCGTCTTCAAGGGATTCCCTTCCTTGTTTAAATAAACTATGCCACTTGTACACCATGGTTTTTCCTGGACAGGAGTCGCCGTAAACCAATGACATCTCATTCATTATGGTCGCGACTGATTTTCCTTGCCTGGTAAGGAACTTTATAACGGCACGATATTCGATTTTTTCCATATTTCACTTTTCACTCCTGATTATGTTACTTGGTTGACGATAGCTCAAAGACTAACTGTCTAATAACAATGAAACTTCGTATTTATACTAATCATGAGTCGCTGCACAGGCCACGCCCCCAATGCACCTACTCACCCCTCTACAACCCGCTCATTCCGCGAATATAAAAACGCTCCCTCGTATGATGGCCGAATATTGTTAGAGTATCAAGCGAGATTTTCCACATTTTGGACACTCCAAGAAAAGCCATAAGCGAAAATTTTTACCTCAATATGTATGTTTGTCATTTGGTAAAAGAGCTTCACCATATGTATGAACACAATTTAATTTACAGAAGCCTTTGTATGAATAAAATTATTCTTTGTGAATATTTTCCTCTGTATGTACATTTTGTATGTCTTTTGGGACAAAGAGAGGGTATCCTGCAGTTTAAAAAGTCGACGTGATAGACAAGAACTCAGATCATTTTTGGATTCAGAAAAAAGTCAACGAAATTTATGTTTCCCAGTGCTTAATCTTTTTTTATTTTTTACTATATATTCTGAAAGATTTTGCCAATTTATCTATGTACACCGCACTTGTATCTATTCACCCATTTACTTCTCACTTGATATTGTCCCTAGTGTAATAGATTTTTCTCGATGTCATCTGGAATGTTTTCTATCGTTTGTATTGTTTTCACGACAAAAGTTGGTGACATAGCAACAAATTTTACAGTTCTTTTTTTAATATTTAATGCTTCTGATGACAACATTTAAAAATTGCATATATCTTACTGCAATACCTTCCAATTTGATAATTTTAGTATGGATTTTGTTGTTTGTCCGAACATTTAGTACAGACTCCAGTCTATTCCCTATATATCTTACACAATATACATCAAGTTTTTTTAGCACAATCTTTATTTGAATGTTTATATTATTTCATTCGTTATATGTTTGTTTATTAGATATTCATTTCAACTTTTTAATTTTTCGTAAAGTATTTCCTTAGGTTTAAATACAATAAGTAGCCAATTTGGTACGTAGACTTCCGCGGTCGTGGTCCATGCTATCTGCTTCTGGGTTTCCGGGCTGGAACCGCGTCACTAGTATATCTGCCGACGTTTCGTACCCATTTGTATGGGACATCTTCAGGGCTGAACTACTGCAGTTTCAGTGCAGTAGTTCAGCCCTGAAGATGGTCATACAAATGGGTACGAAACGTCGGCAGATATACTAGTGATGCGGTTCCAGCCCGGAAACCCAGAAGCAGATAACAATAAGTAGCCCTTATGAAACGCTCAGATGAAAATGATTTTTGTTGTTCGCTTGATTTTTTTTTAACTAAAAAGTGATGATCAGTCTTTTTTATTTTCATTTTGTTTTTATTATCCTTTTCGTCGATATAAGAAGAAAACTTACATATTGCATCACTTCCCCGAGTTCTAAAGTTATTTTGATTTTATTTTAACTCTAATCTCTACCAAGACAAGCCCCAGAAACAGACTACTTGAATCCGGAGTACTTACAACCATGATACTGCATTAATGATTATAAAAGTCTTTAAATATTGCGTCTTGTAAAGTTATACTTTCAGAATGACGTAAAATACGTATGTATGTTTCTTTTGAAACAGTGTGTCAAGACACAACGGAAAATTGAGCGTAGTTTGATCAATATAAACGTGCGGAAGTGCTTCGTTGCCTTAACAATGTAAAATCATATTTATCAGTGTAAAATGGGGTGTAATTCTAACTCACGTCCACGTGGTGCATCATATGTAAGGCTAAAGGGCCTAGAAACATTGGCAATCTAGATTTTCCTAGTATAGAACCTAAAAAGTACAAAGTACTTATCAACGATGTTGCATAGACCTACTTCTGACACCTTTCTAATATGTGTACTTTGGCATAAGCTAAATAAAGAACTGTAAAATTGAGGTGTTTTTTCAAAACCCTATTTTGTGGCTTTTTATCTTTAAAACAATAAAACAAAAACGTAGTAACATATTATTAAACTACGGCGACACTTCACCTTGAAGTTTTACTTCTTGGAAAGCGACATAACTATTATCTAGAATTAAGGATGACTTGACAAAATAATTAAAAAGTGGTTTTACTTTATTTTACATTACATATCACAAGATATTGCCTGATAAAATTATTTTAATATTATGTTATATATTCTTAGTTACAAATACACTTTGAGAATGGTTTTTATTAACAATACTTCATTGTAATTGTTCTTAAACGTTTTTAATTTTTTGTCGATACATTTTTTGTTGGAAAACGTAATATATAGCCAATAAGGAAAGTATCAAAGGTTCAGGGATGTAGAAATTGATCAAATTTGTGCAAAATTGGTGTAAAAATATGCAAATCATGATCAAAACAAATTATATTACATAAATATGGCTTTGAAACTTTCTTTTCTAATTATAAAATCATAGTTTTTAATAAAATTTTATTATATCAACGTATTTTTTTATTTAAAAAGACGACAATACACATTAATTTATATTGTATTACTATTTTCACTTCTCAAATGATTTCGTAATTTTTAACTGCTTTTCGTACTTTTTACATTCATTACTTCATCGGATCTCTCTTCGAACCATTTTTGGAAAGTAGGGCTTGGTTAGTAAAATATTTCTTCCTAACATTTCGTTTTCAGCAAAATCAATACTGTATTAACACAGTTTCTGAATCTACGTTGCCAACATAGATATTAATGCCAATTATAGCACTTGCGTAATGCAAATCGAAAATAGGCATCTTTAGCGCCATCTGATATAGATTGTTGTAACTATCTCCCGAATTATAGAGATCTACAAGCGTGTATTTTTTTTACGAATATCGAAATTTAAGCATTAAAATTTTTAAAGAATGTCTTGGACTCAATCTGGTACTCGATTTCTCGAAATATTACTCAATACGTGTTCATATTTTATTATCTCCATCGACTGATTAACGAGTAAAATTTCATCACAAGTTCACTTGTCGATAACACATTTTGTGCCTTATCGATTATGACTATTTACGAATGACAGCTCGTTTTAAAAGTCATTATTTTTATTTGATACTTGCGTGACGTAAAAACTGGTTATTGGACATCAATAAATGGGTAATTTAAAAAAAATAAGCACTCAGATTATCAGTAAACTCCAATCTAAACAGAGGGCGCTGAATTTTCCTTTTTTTTAAAGGTGAATAAATAAATAAAGACGTTTTGTTGATAGATAAAATTTATTGTTTACTAATAAAATTCCAAGGAGATTTTTCGTTTGTTAATACGAAGTTAAGTCTGTTACAAATCCCTTTTTCGTAGCTGCCATGATTGTTGTACTTAATTCTTGTTACCAATAAATCATTTCGTCCCTGAATTAAAATGTGGCTGTATGCTATGGTGTTAAAGTTTTCAAAAGCTAAAAAAAAAGCAAAAAATGTATTATCGCCTTGCGAAGTTATGGAAGCACTTATCTGGGATTCCCAAAATTTCTCTAGTCGATTCTATCACAGATAATATTGAATATTATTAGATATTTCAAATTGGTGATCAAGAACAAATGTAGGAGGCACAGTTCAGTTTGTTTTTTTTACCAAAACAGTATTGATTCTCATCTAAGAAGCTCTCTGCATATATACAATCCACAACTATGTTCATTCCAATAAAGATCCACAATTTTTTAAAAAATAAATTTGCAAATATTCCATAGCTCCAAACGTGATCAATAAATTTTTTAAATCATCAAAATAGATGTGGAAATCTACTTACCACTATGGTTTCAAAATTGGTTTAAAAGAGCCTTCTAAATCAAAAATGTAGCACGTCAAGAAAGTCTGTATACGTGATAATGCCCTAATTTCAACGGTTGAACCAAGTGCCAAATTAAAAAAGGCAAAATTTCCTTTAGAAATACAGGCTTGGCCAAGTTTAAACAACAAAAGACGCTAAATATGACTGCCTTTCAGAGACACTTACAACAATCTGAAAAAATACCTAATGCTTCGTCTTTTTATATAGTAACAATGTTAAAATATCATCCACAATATTCATAGGATTCGAATATATGCGACTTCTCGTCTTTCTTTAATTTAAGAAAATACCTACGAGATAGCAGATTTTCTCACCAAAGAAAGAATTATTACGTTTTGTAACAGGCTATCTTCAGAGGATCATTAGATGCACTTAAAATATGGAAATATAGACTCAAACAGTGTATTTATCTGCTTCTGGGTTTCCGGGCTGGAACCGCGTCACTAGTATATCTGCCGACGTTTCGTACCCATTTGTATGGGACATCTTCAGGGCTGAACTACTGCACTGAAACTGGTGTAAGTCGATGGGGGACGCGTTTATATATGGATAATGGGCCATGGGTCAATGGAGCGTTACGGTTGGGTAGATTTTTTTTGGGTGTATTTATGTTGAAAGACTTTGAACACATTTGGTACAACGTTAATCATATCAATAGAGGCGTACCTCAAAATTTACTGAGTAGTCCTGGTATTGTATCCATATGCAGGGAATACAATGAATGATAAAACGTTAGCATTGTCTACAGAGTTCCTTAATCTTTAGATCGCATCAAAATTATTGACTGTGAAATGGTAGAGGAATTGACTTCTATAAGTGTTAGTAACGATACAAAGAGCACCCTTTTATAGTTAGTGCCACCGTGTTAAACCGTAGAATATATATTTTGGTTGCGGTACCAATACAAATTTACTGGGTCGCTGTGTATTTAACAGAAAACGTGGTGACGTACACAAAAACTAGCTACGGAATCTATATTCTGGATTTGGAAAATTGTAAGATGTGCAATGATGAAGACTATCCTTAATATTAAATTCATAGCAATATGTAGAATTCTTTATAAAGAATGGATCGTATTTCTTAACAAGTAACGGACCAATTGAAAGTTGAACACACGTGAACCGAAAAATTTCTAACTATTTAAGATGACAATCAATTTTTTATACCTCCACTTTGGAGAACTAGTTGCCATCTTCCTTCCTATAGAAAATTCATTTTCAAAAATCAAAAACGCTTCATGTTAGAGCACTACTGTGATCTTTAATGAAATTTTGAAACATCTTGCAAAATATGTTACCCCTGTACTGTCACAAACAAAAATCATTGGGCGCTTGTTTAGTATCCAGCATAGATTTTGGTGTATTAGTAGACGTTTTGGATAGGAAGAGATAGAAGAGGAAGTGATGAAGTTGTAGAACCTACTTAGAAGTGTATACGCCAGCCAACTTAGATTTATTTCAATAAGTATTCGTACCGTGAGATGATATTGGCAAAATAATTTAGTTTTAGTGAGGCATCAGCTTAGAATCCAGACCTTGCACCTTATAATTTTTCTTTTTTTAATTCTATTTAGAGTTTTAAGCTGGAAAGTGTTGGGAGAAGAAACGACGAAGGTATAGAACATGCTCAAGCCAATTTAAATTTTTTTGTGAAGTATCAGCTTAGAATCCAGATCTGGCATCTTGAAACTTTCCTTTTATTGGGCTAATTATAGTTTTAAGCTGGAAAAGGTTGGAGAGAATATAACGAAGCTATAAAACATATTCAACAGCAAATTTAAACTTTTTTGAGTCGAGGTATTAGTGAGTTTCTGTACCACGACACTATATCGGCAAAATATTTTAGTTTTACTGAGGGAATAGCTTAGAATCCAGATTTAGCATCTTGAAATTTTTTACAGTTTTAAGCTGGAAAAGGTTAGAGAAGAAATGACGGTGTTTTAGAATATGTTCAGAAGCCAACTTAACTTCTTTGTGAGGTATCAGCTTAGAAGATTTTAAGTTGGAAAAGGTTAGAGAGGGAATGACGATGTTATAAAACATGTCAGAACCCAATTCAAACTTTTTTGTGAGGCATCTTACTTAGCTTAGAATCTAGATCTTGCATTTTGAAACTTTACTTTAATTGGGCTATTTATAGTTTTAAGCTGGAAAAGCTTGGAGAGGAAATGACGAAGCTTAGAATCCAGATCTTGCATCTTGTAATTTTTCCTTTATTGACCATTAAAAGTTTGAAACTGGAAAAGGTTGACGAGGAAGGGATGAAGTTATAGAATCCGTATCTTATTTAGCTTAGAATCTAGATCTTGCAATTTTTCCTTTATTGACCATTAAAAGTTTGAAACTGGAAAAGGTTGACGAGGAAGGGATGAAGTTATAGAATCCGTATCTTATTTAGCTTAGAATCCAGGTCTTGCAATTTTTCCTTTATTGACCATTAAAAGTTTGACGAGGAAGGGATGAAGTTATAGAATCTGTATCTTATTTAGCTTAGAATCCAGATCTTGCAATTTTTCCTTTATTGACCATTAAAAGTTTGAAACTGGAAAAGGTTGACGAGGAAGGGATGAAGTTATAGAATCTGTATCTTATTTAGCTTAGAATCCAGATCTTGCAATTTTTCCTTTATTGACCATTAAAAGTTTGAAACTGGAAAAGGTTGACGAGGAAGGGATGAAGTTATAGAATCCGTATCTTATTTAGCTTAGAATCTAGATCTTGCAATTTTTCCTTTATTGACCATTAAAAGTTTGAAACTGGAAAAGGTTGACGAGGAAGGGATGAAGTTATAGAATCCGTATCTTATTTAGCTTAGAATCCAGGTCTTGCAATTTTTCCTTTATTGACCATTAAAAGTTTGACGAGGAAGGGATGAAGTTATAGAATCTGTATCTTATTTAGCTTAGAATCCAGATCTTGCAATTTTTCCTTTATTGACCATTAAAAGTTTGAAACTGGAAAAGGTTGACGAGGAAGGGATGAAGTTATAGAATCTGTATCTTATTTAGCTTAGAATCCAGATCTTGCAATTTTTCCTTTATTGACCATTAAAAGTTTGAAACTGGAAAAGGTTGACGAGGAAGGGATGAAGAATCCGTATAGCTTAAATCCAGGTCTTGCAATTTTTCCTTTATTGACCATTAAAAGTTTGACGAGGAAGGGATGAAGTTATAGAATCTGTATCTTATTTAGCTTAGAATCCAGATCTTGCAATTTTTCCTTTATTGACCATTAAAAGTTTGAAACTGGAAAAGGTTGACGAGGAAGGGATGAAGTTATAGAATCCGTATCTTATTTAGCTTAGAATCCAGATCTTGCATCTTGTAATTTTTCCTTTATTGACCATTAAAAGTTTGAAACTGGAAAAGGTTGACGAGGAAGGGATGAAGTTATAGAATCCGTATCTTATTTAGCTTAGAATCTAGATCTTGCAATTTTTCCTTTATTGACCATTAAAAGTTTGAAACTGGAAAAGGTTGACGAGGAAGGGATGAAGTTATAGAATCCGTATCTTATTTAGCTTAGAATCCAGGTCTTGCAATTTTTCCTTTATTGACCATTAAAAGTTTGACGAGGAAGGGATGAAGTTATAGAATCTGTATCTTATTTAGCTTAGAATCCAGATCTTGCAATTTTTCCTTTATTGACCATTAAAAGTTTGAAACTGGAAAAGGTTGACGAGGAAGGGATGAAGTTATAGAATCTGTATCTTATTTAGCTTAGAATCCAGATCTTGCAATTTTTCCTTTATTGACCATTAAAAGTTTGAAACTGGAAAAGGTTGACGAGGAAGGGATGAAGTTATAGAATCCGTATCTTATTTAGCTTAGAATCCAGATCTTGCAATTTTTCCTTTATTGACCATTAAAAGTTTGACGAGGAAGGGATGAAGTTATAGAATCTGTATCTTATTTAGCTTAGAATCCAGATCTTGCAATTTTTCCTTTATTGACCATTAAAAGTTTGAAACTGGAAAAGGTTGACGAGGAAGGGATGAAGTTATAGAATCCGTATCTTATTTAGCTTAGAATCCAGATCTTGCATCTTGTAATTTTTCCTTTATTGACCATTAAAAATTTGAAACTGATAAAGGTCGACGAGGAAGGAATGAAGTTATAGAATCCATATCTTATTTAGTTTAGAATCCAGATCTTGCATCTTGTAATTTTTCCTTTATTGGCCATCAAGAGTTTAAAACGGGATGGGTCGACGAGGAAGGGATGAAGTTATAGAATCCGTATCTTATTTAGCTTAGAATCCAGATCTTGCATCTTGTAATTTTTCCTTTATTGGCCATTAAGAGTTTAAAACGGGAAAAGGTTGACAAGGAAGAGATGAAGTTATAAAATCCGTTCAGAAGAGTATATGCAGTCAACTTAAGCTTCTTTTAGTGAAGTATCGGCAAGTTTCTGTACCGAGAGACTATATTTGGAAAACAATTTAGTTTCTTTGTTATGAATATTAAACAAAAAAAAAAGGTATGGGGAATGTGTTGGCAAGGGCGGAATTAAAAACACAAACAAACCTCTCCATTACTTTATAATTTATTAATAGAACAAAAAATTGTCATTATCATCGATTTTCACCTTCAGGGCAAATTTCTTTTTTTTTCTTTTCTTCAAATCTATATACAAAAAAAGACATTTTTTTCCACAAGCGTTCGTTTCACCCCAGCAAACCATCGCATCTTCTCATCGCCAATCATTCGCATCGGAACATCTTCGAAAACGGATGTCTCGCGCGCAAAATAGAGGCCCTCCCCCCGCTTTTTCGTTCGTGTTCGAATTATTGCGGACTTATACAATTTTCGAATTACATTGAAACACAAAATATAATGATTGAGGATGATTATATTCCTGTTTTCGAAATGGGTGCACCTCGGCAAAGCAAAAATGAAAAAGTTACGGGTTCTTTACAAGTTTTTTTTTTTCGTTTTCTTTTGCTGGAAGTCGAGATTTTATTTTTGTATGTGTAAATTCCAACGCCTACTTAATAAAAATTGTAGGAATTGTTTTTAACAGATTTTCCGCAATGTTTTTGGGAAAAGTATTTACATTATAGAGACGTACAAATAGAACATGTTTTTTATTTCTCTCTTTTAACCTAATAAAATATCTTGAAAGTCTTCCAAATAGTCATTATATTACAGTGTGTTAAGTTATGTAACGCATCTCCCCCCACTCGAAAAATTTAATCGAAAATACAACTAGGTATATATAGGGCCTTTCAATCGCTCTATAATAGAAAAATGCTCCGAACGAGTTCCCACCTAGCCGATTTTATACAAGCGTAAACAAACCCTTACGAATTTAGTACGTTACATATCCGTCAAAATGACATACAACTACGATCGAAAACAATGAATGAACTAAAAACAAAAGATAATCATTATACAAAAAAAGGGCGAGCGCATTGTTTCCGCATCCACACAAACTACACACGGCAATTCATACAAAAATACCGACGATACAATTTCATTAAATTTATTTTTTCTCTCTCTTGCTGACCGGTTTTCCCCTCTTGTTTTTGTAACCAGGCGCAGTCCGGCTGACAATAGCACAATAGATACCCAGAAAATAATTAAATAAAATATCTTTCTGATTCGGAAACTTTCTCGATTTCTCTCTTTCTCTCTCTCTCTGTGTGTGTTTAGTTTCGCGAAATATAAAACTGAAAAGTAACTCTAGAAATAACAAAATACATCGACTGCTAGATCTGACATCGGGACGATTGATGTTTGCGAATCCAACGTGTGAGAAGGTCGATCGGTGAACCGCCTCCGGTTAGAGTTCCGCGGATTGACATCGGAAAAACACGATGTTCCCTTCGCTTTTTCCACGATTCCCCCGACAGATTTTTTTTTAGCTCGAAGTGTGGTCGCCGATCATTGTTTTTTTTTTTTAAAAAAAAATAACATGAATAGAAAAGAAAAGCAATGGCGTGAAAAATACGCCTCACGCTCCGCTATGGGAAAAACAAGCTAATTTTTTTTTTAATAACTCCTTATCTACAGATTGGTTTTCATTTTAATATCTCATTTTATACAAGAGGGCGCGCGAACCGGGGAAAAAAAAATCTCACGCACGACTGGTGAAAAACGCTTTGTACACCACTGATCTCTTGCGCTGATTTCCTCTTTTTTTTTCTTTTTTTAATGCTGTTTCGTGTTTTCTTCAATACACAACGTGTTCGTTTAAAAAATATCGTTATATTAACTAAACTAAGAAATGAAAGTGATAGGAAATGTACAACTTCGATTTTATCCATTTTCTTCGTTGGCAACTAAAGATTTCCAAAGATTTCCTGAAATGGAAAAACACACATTTTAAATCTCGAAAATGTTGCTATTTACAAAGAATGTTCTTAATATTGACACCAGACATTCTACGATAATCTATTGCTGTGCAGCTGTATTCAATAAAATAGCAGCAGGACATATTAAGAAGTAGAAATGAAAATTTCAACTTGTTGAATCGATTTTATCACACGCCATCTACAAAAAGCAGTTGAACTGCAATTTAAATATCAAATATTACACTCCCTGGCCAGAATATTGACGCCAGCTTGATAATTTTTAAATTTTCATTTCAACTATTGTAATTGAAAAACAAGGGGGCATACAGAAAGATATGGATATACTACTGTGGGCAAAAAATAGTAAGACTTTTTAATTTAAATTTCGCGCGAAAACCCGTTCGTCGAAATATTTTTTTTCTAGGTTGGTGTGACTGTCAGTGACATCTGTGCCAAATGTCACATCAAAATAATCATTAGTGTTTAGTATACGCTTGTCTTTCTGAAGTACAAAAAGTGCATTCGGCGATTTTTACAATGAGTGAAATTATTCAACAAAGAAGTTCCATTAAATTTTGTGTACGGAGCAAGTGTTTTTGATTGGTACAAATTATTCAAAGAGGGTCTAGAACGCGTTGATGACGAACCAAGTCCAGGACGGTCATCAACATCAACTGATGATCAACGCGTCAATAGAATCAAGGAATTGGTGCTTCAGAATCGACGATTAACAGTCAGCGACCTTACTGGCATCGTTGGAATATCGGAAGGATCAGTAAAAACCATTTTGAAAGATCATTTGGGCCTAAGAAAAGTGAAAGCACGATTTGTTCCAAAATCACTCAATTTTTTCGAAAAACAGCGTCGCGGTGACGTCTGTGAAACAATGCTTTCCGACTATCAAGGCAAAATAAAAGGCATCATAACTGGAGATGAGACTTGGATCTACGATTATGATGAAAAAGAGGCCAGAATTATGGGCCGACAACTCTTGGTTTTTGCACCACGATAATGCACCGTCGCATACTGCATTAATTCTTCGCGAGTTTTTCGCCCAATTTTCAACAAATATCGTGCCGCAACCACCGTATTCGCCTGATTTAGCTCCGTGTGACTTCTGGCTATTCAGCAAACTCAAACGACCGCTCCGGGGAAACCGTTTACTTTGAGGGGGACGAAATAGATTTGGAAGAATAAATTAAGAATTTAAAAATTATGAACAAAGTCTTACTATTTTTTGCCCACAGTAGTATAATCTTTATTTACTATATTCTATAAACAATACGATATTTGACGAGCGAGAATTCCTAGAAGACCACCACTCTGTTACTTTCATGGAATGAACCGCATTCGACGTCCGAGTAAGATACATATTGACGACGCGGCGTTCACCGTACAAGCTTGCAGTTACTCTTTGCATATCGGCGTTCGCAACTGATTTAAGATTTTCTCAAATGAAAATTAAACAGAACTAAAAAATTGCGTCTTATGTAGGTGCTACGGGGGCTGCTATATATTTAATTAAAATTTAACAAATTAGAGGCTGCAGTAGGTTATTCAAATAAATGTTTGTTTATTTCCTCATTTTTTTTTGTTTCAGCGCGCATCTAATTTCGACAACGAAGTTGTCATCATCAGCTGATGATAACTTTGTTTTCAAAATACGTAGACAGAATGCGAACATTACTGTGGAAAGGGGTTATATTAATCTCAACTGATTAGTTTACATGTGCTGCTACTATTTTATTAAACGACGCATAAGTTGAGGAAAGGGTTCATTTGATCACATCGTCAGACGAACAAGTTCTTATTCTTCTCTCTTTTCAATCCGAAATTCTAACAACGCTCTTTTGTATTAACCCGGACCACTTTTAGTAATAACTTCCTCGGGGGCTCTAAGTACTGTAATCGCCAGAAGAGATGGCGAGTGGTGGGGTTGCGCCGTAATCGCTTTTAAAACCGTACACAGCATTTTGTGTCCTACTGCGTTTTGAAACTTTATGTTAAACTTATTGCAAGACGTTCCACCACTCCCATCGATCGCCAACTCTCCTGGCATGTACTGTATATTCGGATGTATATTTCCGTATTCGCTTACGAAACTGACGTTGCTTAGAAACATATCGAACGAGATAGCGCGAGGGTGTTTCCTAAAAGCGTCCGTTGAGTATGTAAAGGGAGAAAATTAGAATATGAGAAAGCAGTCGAAGGGTATTTGTAGTGATGACAATCCGATTTACATAAATAATAAAATGAAAAGGCTTATATTTTAATTAATATACAAAAAAAACTCATTTTGATATATAATTTAACATATGACATTTATAAACAAAGTGACATCCACGCCTACTACAATGCCGTTAGATATATGAACCAATAAACAAAAGAAGCACAAAATTTACTGCGCTCGAGACATATAAGCCCGTACATTCGCAATACACATCTCTGTCATTCGTAAACCAACAATTTCTTAATTAACGAGGGTCAAAAGCTGTAAGTAAACAAAAACTTACCATACTTTCGGCATTTTTCCTCAATTTTTTTTTTAAATAATGAACAGGTACGAGAGCATCTAAAATATTTAATTATGAATAACAGGGGCGGTTTGACGTTCGATCTCCTCCAAGCTGAGGGCGTGTTGGGCGCGACTCGACGCCGGCATGTTAGGGAGCTTGCCTTTGCGGGCCCTCTCTAAAAGATCTGGCGAGAACCAGCGGGCCAGTTGGTTGCTAGTCGGTGACATGTCGCCGTCATTACCTCCACCTCTACCGACTTGTCTGTTATCTGTTCAAAAAAGAAAAGTTTTTTTACAGAAGTTAATGGAGTAAAATTAAGAAAAAGAAGGTTTCATATATATTTTTTCTATATTTTGCAAAATTATTAACACTTATTGGTAAGACCTCGTATACATTATCGACAAAAGATGATAGGGGAACTAAACGAAGAATTGCAACATTGTAAATTCTACATTTATAGGCTTAAATTGTTCGTCACTTGTTTTTTTTTTTAAACAAGACATACAATACTTTTATTACGAAATGACCACTAATTAATCAAGATTCTGCTTCAATACTAAATTTTAGAACAAAATGTAAGAGTTTATATGCACAACAAAATCATTATCTAACATAAGAAGGTGAAAAACAAGCTGAATGATGTTATAGTTTTGGTCAAATACTAAGGATCATAGGAGCCAATAGAGGATCTGGTATTCACACATTTCTTCTCTGCATTTCGACGTCCACTTCTTGTGATGATACATACGAGGATAATTTGACAAGTAGTGAGAATGACACATAGGTGGCCCTCTAATTGGTAAAACAAATGCACTGCAATTTAGGTTGCCTATTTATATGTTTACATTCCGATATTTAGATAAATCGGTTGATTAGTTTATATTTGACAGCTGATTGAAAAAGAAGCAACACGTCGTTTTGTTAAAATGGAAAAAGCAGAGTATCGTGCGGTGATTAAATACTTCGTAATTAAGGGTATGAAAGCTACCGAAATAAAAGATGAGTTACGGGAAACATTAGGTGAATCTGCTCCATCATCCGCCACAATAAGTAGATGGGTAAATGAATTTAAACGTGGTAGAACAAGCTGTTTTGATGAAGCACGCTCTGGAGCACCTAAAATCGTGACTTCTAAGGAAATGATTATAAAAATCCATAATATTATTACGCAAGATCGACGACTCAAAGTGAGAGAGATAGCAGATATGGTAAACATTTCAACAGAACGCGTACACCACATTTTAACGAAAGAATTGGGCCTTTCCAAGCTTTCGGCAAGATGGGTGCCGCGATTGCTTACGACTGATCAAAAGTTCACTCGTTTGCGCATTTCTAATGTTGGACCTTTATGAGCGGAATCCGGTAGAGTTTTGTAGGCTATTTTTTCTTGCGATGAAACTTGGATACACTACAGTACACCCGAAACTAGACAACAGTCGAAACAATGGTTAGAACGTGGTTCTGCACCTCCGAAGAAGGCGAAAACCACTTTATCGGCAAACAAGGTGATGGCATCAATTTTTTGGGATTCAAAGGGCATTTTGCTCATTGATTACTTTCAGAAAGGTGCCACAATAAACGGACAATATTATGCAGAACTTCTATAAAAATTAAATGTTGAGATTCGTGCTAAACGGCCAGGAATGGCAAAGAAAAAGATTCTGTTTGACCAAGACAACGCTCCCTCGCATACCAGCACAGTTGCGATGTCCAAACTCAACGAGTTGCATTTCCACGACTTCCGCCACTTCCACCTTTTTCCAAAATTGAAAACGGCACTAGGTGACAAGAAATTTTCGTCTAACGACGAGCTTATCATCTTCGTAAATGAGTATTTTGCAAGCATTCCGGAATCGCATTTTAGAGATGGCATAAGGGCATTGGAGCACCGTTGGAATAAATTGATTGCTCTTTTAGGAGAATATATTGAAAAATAAAAATTATTTTGTATTTAAAAAATTCGTTTTTCTTTCCATTCTCACTACTTGTCAAACTACCCTCGTAATATAAAGGTTACACAATGTTACTTTACAAATGGTCCGGAAATGCCACCCTCCTTGCCCAAACAGCAACCTAACCTATTATCAAACGATCGTATAACATTCTCGAGCATTTTAGGAGCGACTCGTTTCGAAAACTCTCAAATTTTTTTCTTGCAACTGTTCTATACGAAAATATATCTGGCGAATTCATGCACGATGGTCTTTATAACTTGCTACGTAAAACTTTGGCATTCGGAGCATATCTGATTCTTAACATAGTAGTACAAAAACACATTTTCCGAATGTACAAGATTTGTAATCGTGTACATATAGTAATGCGCAGAATACACGAATAATTCTTTTCCTTCATTAGATTTATTCCTTATATATGTGTCCACGTGGTTTTGGGTTTATTCCCGCGTAGGTGTGTTTCTGTCTTGTAAAAGGACTGGTATGATATTTCAGTAAAATTTTATTCACCATCTTCAGGCGATGCTTCCAGTATTTATTTAGAAAAAAATTAAATAATTGACGATAATTGTCCTAGTATCCAGTGCCCCGCCTGTGGCACTACACCGGATGATGCTCCCAGTCAAATAGTGTTATTGCGTGTGAATCATCCCCGCTTTGGTATTTGTACATTCGTCTCGGCTTGAGTCGTGCGCCTATTATTGGCCGATTTCGTAGTGGGGTTGCGCCTTCCTTTTGTTTGTCTAATGATGCAGATGTGGTTGCGTCTCCGTCCTTGCTTCCTCAACTACTTAGCGCTGTTTTCCAAACGCACGGCAGACGTAGCATCATCTCTTGTTCAATGACATCACACGCAGTAATACGAGCGGTATTCTACAGAGAGCATCGTCTGAAGATGGTAAATGAGAATTTACTGATATAACACACGGATTCTTTCTAGAACAGAAGCAAACCTGAAACCACGCGAACACATGCTACACCAGCGAAAACCTTCGATAAATTCTATAACAATTATATTCATTAATGACTAAATGGAGTTTCAAGTGATAACACGATTTTAAGAACGACGCATATATAAATATATGCTTTTGTGTATATATGATGATGTAATTGTTTAGATTTATATGTTTTTTTTTTGTTATTGCCGATACTGTATACGAAATTTACAAGCAACGCTTATAGTGTAAGGATGTCTCACCGAAATTCTGATTGTGAATAATCTGCTGCCATTGCTGTTGGTTAAATCCCTGCTGCTGTTGATGCTGAGCCCGGACGTGCTGTTGCTGTTGGTGTTGAGCTCTGAGTTGATGGGGAAGCTGGGAGAATTGCTGGGGACTATTGGCGAACTGTTGCAAACCGGCGAACTGGGGCGGTATAGCCGCGCCATACTGATTCTGTTTGCGCTGTTGCTGATTGAGCAGTCTCTGTTGTTGGAATAAGAATTGATCGTATTGCTGTTGAGGTTGTTGGAAATTCGCACTGTTCTTTACGATTGGACGACCAGCTGTTTTTTTTTTGAAACACAGTTGTAATAATCTGTCAACACTGAAACAGGATTAAAAACGCACCCGGCTGCTTGCTCATTTGCTGAAATTGACTGTTCCACTGTTGTTGCTGGGCTTGTTGCTGTTGCTGCTGTTGAGGCTGTTGTTGCTGAGTTTGCTGCTGGTTGGATGGTTGCGGCTGTTGGCTTTGGTTTCTCATCCCGGTCACAGCTCTCCCTGGATGTATTTTATTTTGTGCGTCGTTGTTCTTCGAGTCTTTGTTGCCTACGAAATAAAAACAAATTAATAACGAATTTTCAGAAATTTAGTTGGCGACGTACCCTCGTCTTTGTCGGCAGTCATTTTTCGCAGAACGGCGGTTGGGGTGAATTGTATTTGCGTGGGGGAGGCGATGTTTTTAGCCGGAGATATTCCACCTATTTTAAAAAAATTGAAACTTTTACGTTCCGAAACGTTTAAAATATATTTTAATGTTGTGTTTGTTGTCTTTATTTTAGTAACGGACTGGTATTATTAAATTAACGCACGGAATTACTTCTTCTCGAGTCTTCGACACTCTCAACGCTGCCATCTTCAGGTGGTTCGATAGAAATTACAACAAGAAAAACTACCTCTTCAAAATGGCAGTGGTGAAATTAATGAAAACTCGACAGAAGAAGATCAGCATTATTAAATTAACTCTTGGAATTACAATTTTTACAGAACTCTAACAACGACTATTAACCAACCAACATGCCTAATATTTTCAAAATATTTTTAACGAGTAACGCCACCATCATGGTGAGACTTGAAACTTTTCAGACTACCCTCGCACATGAAATATTACCTGGACTTTGTCCTCTTTGTTGCATTTCCTGCTTTTTACGGTAGTTCTCTTGCTGTTCCTCCAGCTTCTTCTTGATCAGAGCTCTCTGCATTATGTTCTGAGTGTGAACCTGAAGTTCCCTGGGCGACGGAATGCGTTGATGCATCGCTATCGTTATGAAACATAAATGAGTATAAAACGGGCAGGCATCGATAGAAAATTCAATTTTGAAAACCCTCAGTGGTGGGAAATTATAGAAAAAGAAAGTACAAAAACCGAATGAAGCTTAAGCAGAGACCTACGTACGTTTACGTTTTCAACAAAGTCAAACCCTATACTCACGAGACATTACAAAGTTACGAGTACAATAAACAAAATATTTCTATTCCCTTTGGACACTTTGCAGCTTTCGCCCGTACAGCGAATTATATCGGAAATTGTAAAAATATTAAAACTAAAACGTTATAATACCGTGACGAGTTATTGAAATTACTTTCTGAACTCACCTGGTACTGTGAGAGTGTTTGGACTCGTAGCGAGTATCGGTGACACGCAATAGGCTGCATGTAAAAGGAATATACAATATTTTGGGATCAAGTGTATCGCTTTAGACGGACAAAAAAGAATGAATCGTGTGCGTGTGTGTGTATGAAAATAAAAGGGGTGAAAAGATGAACGCCGTGCGGGATAAATATCGTTTTAATTTATGAACAGAGAGGCTATTTCGAGTTTTATATCTGCGCCGGAAGAAAAAATGTATGTTACAGATTACAGATGGTTTACATAGTTCAAATTGAAATTAAAATAAAAACGAAAACGCAATAAAAAATTACAAATTTTTAGCTTAAAACATGTCGAATAACGTTTTAAGTATCAGGTTGTTACAAATGTAATGTCCGTTTTTTCCTCCAGTCTGAAGTGAATCGCACCTGTGTGAAGACGTGTATGTTTTTGGTGAAAATTATTATTGTATTTGTAGAAAAGAGTATTTATTTTGAAGTGTGTGCCTGTTCCATTTCTTGTCCTTGTCTCGCCTATGGAAATGCTGTCGGCAAGAGATATTCGGGCAATTTACCTCTTTCAACTTAAAAAGGGATTAAATGCAGCTGCAGCAACGCGAGAAATTAATCAGACGTTCGGTGAAAGCACGTGTAATGAACGCACATTACAGCGATGGTTTAAAAAATTCAGCGAAGGAAATTTTGATTTGGAAAATGAGCCTCGCAGATATGCGCGTAGCACCGTTAATGACGACGAGCTGCGTGTAGAAGTTGAAAGTAATCCGTCTACAACAGTGCGTAGCCTTGCAGAAACATTTCAAGTGTCCATTGCCACCATTAGTCGTCACCTTTCTTCGATTGGCAAAGTGAAGAAACTCGATCGATGGGTGCCGCACCAATTAACGGAAGCCAATAAGCTCCGTCGATTAGAAGTGGCTACCTCTTTGGCTAATCGACAGAAAGTTGAACCGTGTCTTCATCGAGTGGTAACGTGTGACGAAAAGTGGATACTTTATGAAAATCGGAGACGGTCAGGACAATGGTTAGATCGAGGTGAAGCACCAAGACAGCATGCACGAGCATCACTTCACCCGCGAAAGATTATGGTGACTGTATGGTGGACCAGTAAGGGTATTATTCACTATTCATTTTTGCAACCTGGTGAAACCATCACGGCAGCGTCCTATTGTGCCGAACTGGAAACTATGCATGGAAAATTGAGCCGCTTGCAGCCCTCACTAGTCAATAGACATGGACCCATACTTCTTCACGATAATGCAAGACCTCATGTTGCACGACAGACAATCCAAAAACTTTCGGAATTTGATTACGAAATTCTCCCTCACCCACCTTATTCACCTGACCTTTCGCCAACTGATTTTCATTTTTTCCGAAGTTTAGACAATCACTTAAAAAATAGGGACTTCCCTGACCGGGAGTCTGTAATAGCAGTGTTTGAGCAATATGTGAGCCGTCAAAACCTAGATTTCTGTTCAAAGGGAATTTTTCAGCTTCCAGGCCGTTGGCAACAAACTATTGATGTAAATGGGGACTATTTTGCAGAATAAATATTTATATTTTTTTAAATTTAGACTTTTTTTATTCCTTACAAAATCGGACGTTTCATATGTAACAACCTGATACAAGGTTTAATAATGCGTAAAAATTTCACATAATATAAAACAGCTTTAAGTCACGTTGCCCATCTCGTCAACACTGGCTGTGGTGGCTGAGAAATGTCCGAAGAAGCCTGTTTAAACTCACGAATGCGTTTTGGAGATTTAATAAAAACTTTTTTGGTAGAAACTATAAATTGGTCTTCTTTTGGATAACTGTTTCTAATAAATTCAGCTACAAGATGACATACATGGAGCAAACATATTCCATGAAGCAATTGAGGATAAGATTGTTTTAGTAACTTTTCAACTTTAACCATATTCGAACCCCCATCTGTAACCAACAATACAAGTTGTGTTGCCGATATATTGAACTTCCCAAAGGCATGTTTTATAGTTTCTACTATCTTTTCCGCGTTTATCTTCTGTAATATTCTACTAAGTAAAAGAAGAGCTAAGGAAATTTCGTCGCTTTTTAAAATGCGCATCAACACTTTTAAAATACTATTCTTTCTTGCACCCGTTGTTTCATCTACCGTCAGCCATATTTTTTGATCTTTTAACTCTGCTTTTATTTGATCCGTAATCGTGTTTTTACCCTAGGAAAATTATATTGTAATTGACCTCTTGGTAATCTGCATTCCGGAACGTATTTCCCCCAAAAGTTTCGAAATTCGTCATTGTCTACAATATTTTGTGGAATGTTGCACACACTTAACATAAAGTCATATAGAAATTTATAATATGGTAACATCACGTTGCGCATTTAACCGGTGTTGTTTGCTATTAACATGTTTTTTACACACAAAAATACTGTACGGTAAAATGATATTGCAAACAATACATTTAATAATAGTGCCAGTGTATTCTAATGTCGAAAATCGGTTAAGAAAACGATTAACACTCGTCGAACATAACAAAGAACGCCGATTCGTCATCATCAATCTAATCCGGCATTCATACACATACCGTACGCATATGCACTTCGACTTCGGGTATATCCAACCGCTTTCGAAATATATCATCGCCGTCAATGAGTGCGCACTCGTTTCTGCAGGCTTGCCAATAACGTGTATTAACTTTGATTCAAGAAAACAGAAACTTTTATTTTAGTAAGGGTAAAAGGTTTACACTAGCTTTCTTACAAGCTTGTAATTTCGTTATTTTAGCCAAAAATAGACCTCTCTGTTCAACTACCGAACATCTACAGTTAACAGAATCAATATCTTACACATCTTACATTGTATTTAATACTTATACAGAATACGCCATCTATACTAGTGAATAGAAATTAAAAAAAAACACCAATCTACTACACAATACATCCACTACAAAAAGCATTAGAACAAATAACCCCAACACACGTCTTCCTACAAAAACGAAGCTGAAGAAGCGAATGCAGTGTGCTTGGCGAAACAAAAACCGTGCAATCGGTGCTTTATGACAAAAAAAAAAAAAAAAAAAACGAAACCAATACGTTTCAGTCGGTCGACGACTCACCATTAGGCGGGAGTGGTGAAACGCGCAGCTGCTGCTGCTGCTGGAACAGGGGGTGGGGCGGAATGGGGCTTAGAACTCGAGAACCGGGCCCCACGGTCGGGGCGTGAAGCTTCAATATCATCTGCAAGAGCTCCCTATGACGTGATTGCATCGCAGGGTTTGCTAGTTGCTGATACAGGTGCTGGGGAGTTATGTCTCCCCGTTTCATCCCTGTTGATCAATTTTATTTTGAAAACAATAGAATTTTTAAAACAAATGGGGGTTCTTTTTTTGTTTAGAAAGAGCCAAATTTTGGTTTAAAAGCCAGACAACTCCAAATTCTTCGCGCCAAATCAAATGTTGCGTAAAATTTTGAATGTTTTTCCTCCAAATTTCCTTTTTTGACAGTTCTACAGTCTAATATTTTATGAAAAAAAGATCTAGGATCAAGCGAGCTACCTATTTAAATGAATGAGTCTGAAACAAACAAACCTTGCAGAATGGCTTGAGCTTCCGGTCGATTCAAAAGTTCCCTTCCAGTTATTCCAATATCAGTGAATGGTGGTGGTGTTCTAGCTTGTTGCTGGCGAGTTCCGGACGCTAACAATTTCGAAAACGCTTCGATTTGTCGTTGCTGCAAAAAGGAAAAGTATAACCTGTGCTCACCACAATTTACTTTCCAATACTTTACCTGAGCCTGTGACTGTTGCAGTTTATAGTTTAGGTCGTTGGCGAGGTGGGCCTGTGAAACAGATGAGTTCATGATTTGCGCGAGTCGGGCGGCCTCCTCCTGCTTCTGGGAATGTGAGAGCATCTGCGAAAATACAAAATTGCTTGATGTAAACGTACGAAGAGGATGTTTAAATATAGATCGGTCACCTCCATGATGCTCATGGGTTGAGTCTTTTGCTGAGGAATGGGTCCATTACTGGCAGGAATTACGTGGCCGTCCTGCATCTGAGCAAGCTGGAAAAGAAATATCGTTTCACCGATCGATTCCTCCAACTGAAATTAAATAGGACTCAATCGAGTTCGAGCATTACCAGCTTTTGGAAAGCACTGTTGTCTTCCTTGTTCTTCTGATGAGATTTTGAAGCGTTCATTTGACTTCTCAAATTAGCATTTACATCCCCGGCACTTCCATTATCACCTTGTCTTATTCTAGTTTCCAACTCTTCGACGCACAATAACTTTCCAGGCACTTCTGTCGACAGAAACACCGAAATATTAACCTCAATCGCTCGGCATAACACAGCCCAACATTTTACTAAACTATCGACTCACCCATATTCTTCATTGCCGGCGGCAGATCGGCGTGCAACGGGCCCGCGTGCTTGTTGCTTCTTTGCAGTATCTCCATGAAGTTGAGAGGTTGCGAGGCCGCTTGGGGCATGCCCGGATTGCCGATGACCCCCCCGGTACTGGCGGCCGGAGATATTGGAGCGAAATAGGATTCCGAATCGCCCGGTATACTGACCGTAGGCTCTGAAATTTCGTTCAAAATGTTTTTGATAAGATGATGATGGTCGTCCTGCATGGAAGACCTCCTACTTCCGTCAACCTTGTTCGGGGGAGTTTTCTCTCTGATGAACCAGCGACTGAATTTGGAACCGGACGAATCGCCGCTGTCGAGACCAACGCCGTTCTATGGAGGAAAACATGCTCTTTATATGCAATGAAGATCTTTCATTTTTAGGGTACTTTTATGCATCTTTATATAAGGGTAAGGGTTGATAGTAATGGCTGGTAATTGACCTATGAGTTGGTTAGTTTAAATGACAATTTTTCTCAACCAAACTTTTTTCCGTTCCCTCCGAATAAATGCTTATTACTCCCGTGGAAAACGTACCCATATCACAGCCCTTCCCTACTATGTTCGTAATGTAAATAGACTATAAAATTTAATTATTAATTTGTTAAAATAAAAAGAATAAAAAATACTAATAATTACTAAAAAATACTAAAAAAAAAGTTCGAGATTTCGAAGAATCAAGTCACAGCACAAAACATAAAACACCACTATTTAAAAATTGAAAAAATATCCTAAAAGGGAGAGACTATAGATTTGACCTTGGTCACTCTTACTTTTAAAGTTATATCAAAATGTACTTAATAATAATCAAGACACTTATATAGCCTAGGGATACAAGAGATTATTATGTGATGATAGAAACTAGGATAGGATAGCGGTGGTTTAGTTGGCAGGTGTCTAGATTATAAATTCGAAGGGTCTGGGTTAAAGTCTAATTGTTGGATGTGGAATATTGCATTTTCTCGGGTTTACCTGTGGTTAAAGGACTTGGACAATTCTTAAAAAATCCTTCGGAGAAGCTATCAATATGATTAGAGGCTTTGTTTGAATTTGCGTTTTTAGAAAATTTCTGGAGAAGCTGACAATATAAAGGCTATGATTGAAGAACTTCTATAGTCTTTAAAAAGCTTCAGTAGTAATACAATAGCTGTCGTTGTAGGACTTTTATAATCGTTCGAAAACTTCTGGAGAAGTTAGTAATACGATAGTTGTGTATGAAAGATTTGTAGTTTTTAGAAAACCTTCGGAGAAGCTGGAAATATGATAGCTATGGTTAAAGAACTTCTATAGTCTTTAGAAAATTTCAATAGAAGCTGGCAATTCGATAGCTGTGGTTGAAGGACTTTTACAATCTTTAAAAAGCTTCTGGAGAAGTTAGCGATACAATAGTTGTGGTTGAAAGACTTCTACACTCTTCAAAAAACCCTCAGAGAAGCTGGCAATATCATAGCTGTGATTGAAGAACTTCCATAGTTTTTTAGAAAACTTCAGTAGAAGTTGGAAATTTGGAAATATGATTGATAGCTGTGGTTGAAAGACTTTTATAATCGTTAAAAAATTCTGGAGAAGGTAGCAATACAATAGTTGTGTACGAAGGATTTCCACAGTCTTTAGAAAAACTTCGGAGAAGCTGGCAATATGATAGCTGTGGTTGAAGAACTTCTATAGTCTTTAAAAAAGTTCAGTAGAAGCTGGCAGTACGATAGCTGTGCCTGAAGGATCTTTACAATCGTTAAAAAACTTCTGTTGAAGTGAGCAATATGATAGTTGTGGTTGAAGGACTTCTACAGTCTTTAGAAAACCTGCAGAGATGCTGACAATATGAAGGGCTTCTACAGTCGGAAATATGATATAATGCCTTTCCACCAAGGCAAAATTCACTCACCGGCAGTAACATTGGAATGCTATCACTTTTCAACATGTCTTCGATGGTAAACAATGGATCTTCCTCATTAATATCGGTGGCAGGTTGGCTCTTTTGGTGTTCAACGACGTCCCCAGCGGCCCCTTTATCCGCAATCGGTGAATGCATAGCGGTATCCGTCTGGCCACCGTCCTGCGGTGTCGGAGTCGATCGGGCTCCGGGTCCGTCCTGTCTATTGCCCTCCTCTTTGGACGTCTGGAGATGCTGCGAGTTCACCTCGATAGATTTAGCGTTAATCGCCCGTTCCTTGGCTTTCTTCTTCTGGGCCGTCGTCATCTTTTTCTTGTTGCTATTAGGGCCGATACTGTTGCCGACTTTCTCGGACTCGTCGAAACCTCTTAATTCAATGGTGTCGTGCTGAGACATCGGACCTTCGGAAAACCTACAAATTAAAGAACGGTCAGGACGACGGCAAAAGACGGATGCAATAGATTTCTACCATTCCGGCTCCTCTTCGCGACTCTCGTTGGATATTCTGCGTCTATCGTAGCGAGCACCGTTGCGGGCGAACGATCCCTCTTTACCTTTAGGCCTGTTAGCTTCGGATTCTCTACTGAAGGACCTTCTTTCATATCTGTTATAAGAAACAAAATATACAAATGTGTGGAATTGGCTGAAAACGTACAGGACTTTATTTTTAACTAAATAGGTGGCGCCATCTGTTTTTGTGAGATTGTTTTATGAACTGTCAATAGTAAAATTATCAATGTAAGTATGCATGAGTACATTTGATATATGTATGTACCCTAAACATGGCGTTCTACACATCGTAAAACCCCCGTTTTATTCACCACAATTTTAAAGTTCTTTTAACTTAACCCACACCGTTATATAGTTGTACAAGAGATGTGATATTTAAAAACATGTACACGTCACTACAGTATTAAACGAGCACAGTACCTTTCGTCCCTCTCTCTGTCTGTGTCTCTTCTTTCTCTGCGGTAACCGAACTCATTGTCAACCTCAGTCTTTTCTTGGTAATCGAAAAATATACGACCGCTGCCGATTCGGCGCGCCGGAGGACCTTGCGGGATTTCACGATGGCCTAGAATACATACGAAAAGGTGCGTTTGAATAGCTCAAGGAATGGGGGCGCGGATTTATCAACTACAGCACGTATTTAGAGTGCGCTTTTAAGAAATCAGGCTGTACAAGTTTTAAAATAAAAAAAGGGAAAACAAATTTCTTTGGAGATTCTTATTTTAAGCTTTGCTACCAGTTTTTTTTCGAAGAAAAGTATAGAATATTTAAGATTTCGGTTTCGGAATTTTAATCAAAAAATACTAAATTGTACGTGAGATGTATTTTTCTAATGCACAATATATTTAAGCGTTGATACACCCTGTATTGCTCAAAGTCGTAAAAGCTTAGTTATAAAAAAAATAATTTTATTTCGTAATTTGCAAAAACGATTGCTCCGACTTATAAGTGTGGTAAAAAGATTAAAAAACAAATAAAATGATAATAAATTATACGAAAAAAAATCATAGAAAATACTACAATTAAGATACAATTTTTATTTTATATATTACTGTGGGCAAAAAATAGTAAGACTGTTCATAATTTTTAAATTCTTAATTTATTCTTCCAAATCTATTTCGTCCCCCTCAAAGTAATCCCCCTGGCCCTAATACACTTGTGCCAACGTTTCTTCCAATTCTCGAAACAGTTGTTAAAGTCAATTTCAGGAATAGCCTTCAATGCGCGTAGCGATTCACGTTTAATGTCTTCAATTGACTCAAAACGGTTTCCCCGGAGCGGTCGTTTGAGTTTGCTGAATAGCCAGAAGTCACGCGGAGCTAAATCAGGCGAATACGGTGGTTGCGGCACGATATTGGTTGAAAATTTGGCGAAAAATTCACGAAGAATTAATGCAGTATGCGACGGTGCATTATCGTGGTGCAAAAACTAAGAGTTGTCGGCCTATAATTCTGGCTTCTTTTTACGAATAGCATTGCGCAAACAACGCATAACACTCAAATAGTATTCTTTGTTGACAGTTTGGCCGGTCGGAAGGAATTCGGAGTGCACCACACCTCGATAATCGAAGAAAACTGTCTCGACTTGCTTTGACGTGTTTTTTTTGGGCTTCGACTCACCTTTGATACGATATTCGGCCGATTGATCGTCTCTTTCCGGGTCATAAGCGTAGATCCAAGTCTAATCTCCAGTTATGATGCCTTTCATTTTGTCTTGATAGTCGGAAAGCATTGTTTCACAGACGTCAACGCGACGCTGTTTCTCGAAAAAATTGAGTGATTTTGGAACAAATCGTGCTTTCACTTTTCTTAGGCCCAAATGATCTTTCAAAATGGTTTTCACCGATCCTCCCAATATTCCAACGATGCCAGTAAGGTCTCCGACTGTTAATCGTCGATTCTCAAGCACCAATTCCTTGATTCTATTAACGTGTTGATCATCAGTTGATGTTGATGGCCGTCCTGGACGTGGTTCGTCATCAACGCGTTCTCGACCCTCTTTGAATAATTTGTACCAATCAAAAACATTTGCTCGCGACAAACAATTATTACCGAAGGCCTTTTGCAACATTCTGAACGTTTCGGCACCAGAAATTTGATTCCGTACACAAAATTGAATGGAACTTCTTTGTTGAATAATTTCACTCATTGTAAAAATCGCCGAATGCACTTTTTGTACTTCAGAAAGACAAGCGTATACTAAACACTAATGATTATTTTGATGTGACATTTGGCACAGATGTCACTGACAGTCATACTAACCTAGAAAAAAAATATTTCGACGAATGGGTTTTCGCGCGAAATTTAAATTAAAAAGTCTTACTATTTTTTGCCCACAGTAGTATACACGTCCGTTCATTAATATTAGAACACATTTCTAAAAAGAAAAAAAACACGTGCGCGGACATTAAAAATTTTAGCGAGCTGCAAAAATACAAGTCAATTATTTTTAATTTTGAAAATATACAGAGAAATGATAGAATAATACAAAAGTACTTAATGAATAAGTTAGCCAATACTCAAATGCATAATAATTTATATCGAATTACAAGAATAATAATTAGGTTTAAAAATTGAATGCTATAGCATTCATGTTATTTTTCATCACCGTGAAAATGAATGCTGCAGCATTCAGGTCCGCGAACGCGTTAACAAAATTGGTCACTCCTATTGCAAAATACTGTTAATTTGATTAGTAAGAGTCTGAATTAGTAAAAAAAAGAAAAATACTGTCGCACTATAATATTTTTTTCTTCCTTTCTATACTGACCGAT
This sequence comes from Dermolepida albohirtum, assembly GCA_031893035.1. Lineage (NCBI taxonomy): Eukaryota > Metazoa > Arthropoda > Insecta > Coleoptera > Scarabaeidae > Dermolepida > Dermolepida albohirtum. Next base: position 4,268 of record JAVIWB010000871.1, on the reverse strand, counting down.
ATGAGAGGGTGGTTCACCTTTTCCAATGGGGCTGTGCGAACGGTTAGATCTCGGTGGCTCTCGAACGGGAACATAACAGCCGGAATTGAAGCTCCTTCGCTGAGGACTTAAGACTATACCGTCATGTTCCTTACGAATCCTATCTCTAGGATCGCCAGATCTTCTCTGAAAAGTAATGTCGATATTTAAGGTGCATATGACACCACAATGGCTCACTATAATTTCATTAGGAAAGGTTGTAATTTGAATTTTACGCGGTCGATTAAATTAATCAATTAATGTTAATATAGCTCCTTCGCATAATAATTTTCGTATTCTGTATACGTATTTCAACAATTAAGTTGTCACCATCAGTAGGTAATTAGTGTCGCACCTAGAACCATGGCAAAACCTGCACAGAAACAAAGTCCATACCAGACTTACACCGTCGAAAGCAAAACACATACTAGTGTATGTGTTTGGCTTTCGAAATACGTATAAAGAATGCGAAAATTATTGTGGAAAGGGGTTATATTAACCTTAATTGATTAAATCAATCTACATCCAAGGAATATTTTCTAAATATATGACTAATTTTAAAGGTTTAAAACTATTAAACTTATATGTATTCGATAGTCTTCAAGTTCAGAAACTATTGTGAGAGTTTTAAGTGCAAAAACTTCTTTGGATGCTCAGCAACAATTTCTAATATAACTGGAACTCGAAATTGAAAAAAAGGGAAGAAATAAGTACATAATATTAGCAATTTACAGTCATATTGGAATAACTCAACAGTTATATCAGAATAACGTACCTCTAATTGTGAAAAGATCTGATTTACGCAAAGTTATAGTTTCTCTTGTAAAAATTAACTTACCCTATGAGAATCTGTATCACTCCCTCTGTTACCATTTTCAATCGAGGTTTCAGATGATTTCCTGTCGAAATGCCAACGTTCTGGATCCCATATACCGTTGTTACTAAACCAAAATTATAAATGTCAGTTCATTCCGGGAGACAAAGTCCGGAAAAGAAATATTTACTTATCGTAGGCCGAATCTAAGTAATCAGGCCTCTTCGTTGAAAATGGCGACTCTTTTAACTGCAACAGTTCATCCTTGCTGTACTTAAATTTGATGGTGCAACTGGCGGTTCCGACCTGCAAGATTGCCGGATCGACCAGGTCTATCATTTCAACCGTCGGCGACACGATGTTGATGTGTTCCAATTCTTCGTCGTCTGAAAATGAGGTGAAAATAAATAAATGGGGAATTACAGAACAAAAGGAATATTTACATTAATAATAACGTTTTATTAAAATTAAAAACTTGAAAGAGTCACTATTTATTATTAAAAATATAATCCGTCGCTCGTGGAAAAAAGTAGGGTTATTATTTGAAAATTTTTATTTTCTACTACGCTATCGTTAATCAAAATTACAAAATTTCTGCGTTGGAGAAGGACTCGAAACCCTATCTGCCGTTTGCTAGACGGCTACCTTACCAATTAAGCCACCAGAGGTGTAGCCACGAGATTTTTAACACGCCATAAATCGTATTATGGAAACGGATCAAATATTTTCCTGTTAACAAATTCTTGTCTCTTTTAGTTCATTGAAAAGTAATATACGACCGTTAAAAAGGTGCGCCTATGTAAACAGGCAAGTGGATCATTTTTAAGACTTCAAACCCATTTAAAGTATGTGAAATGAATCTACAGTGTATATTTGGCTTTCAACGGTGTAAGTCTGGTACGGACTTTGTTTCTGCGCGAGTTTTGTAGTGGTTTCAAGTACGACACTGTGATTATCTGTTGATGATAACAATTTAATTGTCGAAATACGTAAATTATTGTGCAAAGGGATTTTATTAACCATTGGTGATTAAGAACAATATACAATAAAATAAGAATGGATTGTAGAAATTTGAGATCACGTATCCTCTATATTGATGACGCGAAAATTTGAAGAATTCAGCAACACGTTCGTCTTAGATAAGCGGAAATACACAACTATGCATGGCAACAGTGAAATATTGTGATTGATTTATATTTGCCCAGTTGTATTCCGGGAAAATTATAAAAGAAGAAATATTTATACAACAAATGTAAAAATTAGTAATGTTTTATAAAAATTAAGCGCTTAAAAATATCAGTTTTACTCAGAGTGGTAAATGTATTATTCTACAACATGTTTTTAACACGTCAACAGATACTCAGTAATATTTTCGTGAAGTTTAAACCACGAAAGTTTGCCGATGTATCAATAACGCTGCAAAAAACGAACATACACTGGCATTTGTCTAATTCATCGGTAGTCACACGTGTTGAAAAAAGAAGGGGCGTAAACGTTTCTCTAATAGAGTTACACGCTACGTCTTGTCAAGAGATCGTGAACAAATTGAAACAGACGTATGCAGAGCATATGTACTAATGCATGTGTCACGTATAAAACAGATAAAATAGTTAATCACTTAAGGTTGATATTGACTTACCAGATAAAATAGTATTTTAACTTTTGACTTATGAAGTTCGTCTTTTCTACGATTCCGATATTGTTATGTCCCTTGTATTTTACAGCTGATATTTGTTATTGTTCTAACGGCTAATTTATCATATTTATTTTATCATCCTTGTAAGCTTACACTTAGGTAACCTACGTAGGCAGCTTTTACGTTTATTATTTACAGGTTAGGTATATAGTGTATTGTTCGCATCTGATAGCAGTATAAATAAAGTATTTAATTCGACGTCCGCACTCCCTGCCGACATCTTATTTCACACGACAGTGATCACGTGATCGGAAAACATTCCTGATTTAAACTTTAGTCAAAATAACGAGAATTTTTGAATTATATATCAAGTGATATCACGACAATAAATTAAATTAAACAACTGTTTAAAAATAAGTTGATACAACTATAAAACGGTAACGCATCTGCTAAGATTGCTTATAAATAATAATAAAGTAATTTCGACACAATACAATGCAAAAAGTTTATGTCCTGTTACGTATTACTCTACAGATGTTCTGATAACATTATTCCCTCCTTTCTACCTGTTAACTATGAATCACGTCTGACGAAATAAAGGTGTACTACTACAACTACGTAACTGGCTTTCTTACACGTTTAAAATTTGTTTGGAGGACGAAAGCAGCACAAGTGCGTACCTATTATATTTTTAACTTAAAAATTTTAGTGAGAGGCAATTCTATAAGTGTAACGTGTTAATTAGGTAGATTAGATGATATAGAAACAATAACAATAGATTAGATAAAAAAATAAGGCACAGAGTCAACAAAGAAGATTGAAACACTAAGTTTGATATAATTTTTATTAAATTATTTCATTTCTCCACAGCGATGTAGCTACTTTTTGTAATCTCCATTAATATGACACCTAATAATCTGTTTCGCTGGGAGATTAACAACAATTAGAGTTAAGTTACATGCACAAAGTTCACAAATATTTTCATTACAGAAAAGATGGACGATTTCAACGCACATCTATTATTATGAAGTCGGGGGTTATCTGAATTTAATTTGCCTTGTTTTGTTGCTAGATACACTACCGTCCATAAGTTTAATCGCACTGCAGATAATTTTAATTGCAGAAGGAAATTGAATTTTTATCCAAACTAAAATCATTTTACATATTTGCACGTTATTTAACCGAAGTATTTTGTATAAACAAATGAACGCCTCATCTTCTATTTCAAGAAATAATATTCAGAAATATAATGAGGTTGTCATAGAGATTATCCCTTACTCGGACATGTTTATTGTATGGTTTATTACGTGGACGTAATAGTCAGTCTTTACCTGATATTTGTGCACTTGTAAGGGTATATTTTATGTCTATTACACAGTGAATACTCAGTATTCACGTTGTTAATGAAGTGTCAGCAAGTGCTATCGAGTGAGCGTATTTTTTTAAATTGTGTTTAAAACATGGCAAGGAGAAAGCAACTAACTCTTAAACGAAGGGCGAAAATTATTGCTTTGCACGAAACAAAGCTTTCTAATAGGGCAATCGCCCGAAAACTAGATGTTTCCGAGTATTGTGTTCGTCAAACTATAAAGAGAATGGCAGAAACTGGCCAACACGGGGACCGAAAACGCAGTAGGCGGCCGAGGATAACTACTAAAAGACAAGATGAATATCAGATATAAATGTCCTTGCGCAATCGTCGCCTTACAGCCCCGGAAATAGCATCACAATATAACGTACACCACGAAGCCACTGTTAGCGTAGCAACAACCAAACGCCATTTAGCTGAAGCTGGATTTA